>AWOL01S0002977.1:0-22249 GCA_000715115.1 Nicotiana otophora
AATAGATATTTCCGAAATTTCGGACCAGGCTACAGACCTGGCCTCGCCAGGCTAAAGCCTGGTTAAGGTTGGCTTTTGGCTGGCCTCGCCAGGCTAAAACCCGGTATTACCCCTGGCCAACTCAGGCTAAAGCATGGTTAAGCCTGGCTTTTGGCTGGCCTCGCCAGGCTAAAGCCTGGTATTACACCTGGCCTCGCCAGGCTAAAGCCTGGTCTTACACCAGCCCCGCGAGGTACAGGCCAGCCTTTGGGTATTTGATCACAACTTCTTGTAGGAATCTCCGAATGACAAACGGTTTGAAGCGTTAGAAACTAGACTCAAAGGGCTTTAATTTGATAGGTAGATCACCTCATAAGTCGTTATAGTATGGTAGCAGAATACGTTTGAAGTAGGATCTTGTGCGAATTGAGACATCCTTTCCACTTAATGTATCCTACTTGTTCCACACGAATTCTTTCCATTCACAACACTCCTTAGTATGTTTCAACAAACCTTAAACATATACTTTTCATTTTGAAATAATGTGGTTATATCCCACGAGTATCCTTTAATACTCCAACATGTTATTCCCAAATACCGTTGGCGTACTTTAAACTATTAAATCGTTAGAGAAATATTTCGGGGCCTTACAGACTATACAAGCTAGAACACGACTAGGCTCTGAACTGTCTAACTTCACGAACTGATTGGCCAAAGTCTGAACATCTGATGCAAGTGGTCTCTCACCCACTGGAATGTACGTAAGGCTGCCCATACTCACTGCTTTTTTTACTCAAGGCATCGGTCACCATATTGGCCTTCCTGGGGTGATACAAAATGGTAATATCATAGTTTTTCAACAGCTCCAACCACCTCCTCTGCCTCAAGTTGAGATCCTTTTGCTTGAACAAATAATGTAGACTCCGATGACCCGTGAATACCTCGCACGACATGCCGTAAAGATAGTTCCTCCAAATCTTCAGTGCATGAACAATGGCTTCCAACTCTAAGTCAAGAACGTGGTAATTCTTCTCATGAACCTTCAACTGTCGCGACACATATGCTATCACCCTACCATCCCGCATCAATACCATACCGAGGCCATTACAAGATGCATCACAATACACCGTGTAAGATCCTAAACCTGTGGGTAACACCAACACTGGTGTCGTAGTCAAAGCAGTCTTGAGCTTCTGAAAGCTTAACTCACACTCATATGACCATCTGAACGGGGCACCCTTCTTGATAAATCTGGTCAATGAGGCTGCTATGGATGAAAACCCCTCCATGAAGAGATGGTAATAACCCGCCAGACCCAGGAAACTCTGGATCTCTGTAGTTGAAGTAGGTCTAGTCCAGTTTTGAACTGCCTCAATCTTCTTAGGATCTACCTTTACGCCTTCTACAGATACAACGTTCCCCAAGAAGGCAACTGAGTCTATCCAAAACTCGCACTTTGAAAATATGGCATATAACTAGTTGTCTCTCAGAGTCTAAAGTATAATACGAAGATGCTGCTCGGGCTCCTCTTGACTGCGAGAGTAGATCAAGATATCATCAATAAATACAATCACGAAGGAATCCAAGTAGGGCTTGAACACCCAGTTCATCAAATCCATAAATGATGTTGTGGCACTTGTCAATCCAAATGACATCACTAAAAACTCATAATGCATATACCGAGTCCGAAAAGTTGTCTTAGGAATATCAGATGCCCTAATCTTCAACTGATGGTAGCCAGACCTCAAATCAATCTTCGAAAACATCTTGGCACCCTGAAGCTGATCAAATAAGTCATCAATCCTCGGTAATGGATACTTGTTATTGATGGTGACTTTGTTCAACTGCCGATAATCTATGTACATTCTCATTGACCCATCTTTCTTCTTCATGAACAACACGGGCACACCCCAGGGTGAGACACTAGGTCTAATGAATCCCTTATCAAGCAAGTCTTGCAACTACTCCTTTAATTCTTTCAACTCTGGCGGGGCCATACGGTATGGCGGAATATAAATACGCTGAGTGCCTAGAGCCAAATCAATACAGAAGTCAATATCTTGGTCGGGTGGCATCACCGATAGATCTGCAAGAAATACCTCTGGAAACTCACAAACAACTGGTATTGAATCCATGAAAGGAACCTCCACACTAGAATCGCGGACATAAGCCAAATAAGCTAGACACCCCTTCTAAACCATACGTCGAGCCTTCACATAAGAGATAACCTTACTGGTAGAAGTGCCAGGAGTCTCCCTCCAGTCTAATCGAGGAACCCCTGGCAAAGCTAAGGTCACCATCTTGGCATGACAATCAAATATGGCATGATAAGATGAAAGCCAATCCATATCAAAGATGATATCAAAATCTACCATATCGAGAAGTAGGTGATCTACGCTAGTCTCAAGACTCACAATAGTAGCCACACACGAGTGATAGACATGATCTACTATAATAGAATCTCCCATAGGCGTGGATACATATACAGGATCACTCAAGGAATCACGAGACACAACCAGATATGAAGCAAAATAAAATGACACGTAAGAATAAGGAGAGCCCGGATCAAATAGAGTTGAAGCATCTTTATGGAAAACTGGAACAATACATGTGATGACAGCGTCAGATGACTCAGCCTCAGGCCTAGCTGGGAAAGCATAACATCGGGGTTAGGCCCCACCACTCTGAATCACATCCCTGGGACGACCTCTAACTGGATGGCCCCAACCTCTAATGGCATGACCTCTACCTCTGGCTGCCTGACCCCTGCCCCTGGCTGGTTGAGCGGGCAGTGAGGCAACCGATGCCAGGACCATGGCACGAGAACCCTGTTGCTGTGTGCTGCTCGGTGCCCGAGGGAAAAATCTAGCAATGTGCCTCGGATCACCGCAAGTATAACAGACCCTCAACTGCTGTGACTACTGACCCTAGAACAGACCCTGTCGACCTAGGTAACCACCTTCAAAACTCTGGAGCTGAAGTGTACTAATAGGAGCTGATGGTGCAATATAGGCTAGCTAGTCGGGATAAGACACATAAGGGCCGCGACTATCGGAAGAACTGTGAGACGCCTGGAGCACTGATTGAAATAGCCTTGGAGGATGGCCTCTACCAAAAGTACTCTTGCCTCCAGACGAGGCACTACTGAACCCACCGAAATGACTAGGCCTCTTATCGGACCCCTGCCCCCTCTCCTGAGCAAGTACCATCTCGATCCGTCTGCAATATTTGCAGCAGTCTGCAAGGAAATATGGCCCCCGGTCTCCTTGGCCATCTGTAGCCTGATAGTGTAGGTGAGTCAATCAATAAATATCCTCACCCTATCCCTCTCAGTAGGAAGCAAGATAAGGGTATGACGAGCTAGATCCACAAAATGGGTCTCGTACTGAGTAACAGTCATACTGCCATACTGGAGACGCTCAAACTGCCTGCGGTAATCCTCTTTGAGTTTGACAGGGAGGAACTTCTCTAGAAATAGCTGACAGAACTGATCCCAAGTAAGAGCAGGCAACCCAGCTGGTTTGGTCAACATATAATCTCTCCACCACTTCTTGGCAGAACTCGTCATCTCAAACACGGTAAAATCGACCCCATTGGTCTCAACTATACCCAAGTTCCACAACACGTCATGGAAGCGGTCAAGATAATCATGTGGGTCCTCGGAATATGCACCACTGAAGTGTACTAGAAATATCTTGGAAAACTTGTCGAATCTCAATAATGCCTCAGAAGACATGGCGGGCCTATTATCGGTCTGTGCCGCAACAATCGGCTGAACTACCCCAACTGGCGGGGCTACCGGAGTCTGATACTTGGGAGCCATCTGCTCCGGAGTGTGAGTAGCGGGCGTCTGTGCTCCTCCCCCATCTTGAGAGATGGCCGGTGCCACCAAAAATGTACCGTCCTGGGCCACACTCGCCATAAGGTCCACCAAATGGACTAGAGTGTCCTGAAGCATTGGAGTGGCAATGAACCCCTCCGGGACCTGAGCCGGTCCAACAGGTATAATCTGAGTTGGAACCTCCTCATCAAAATCCACCTGAGCTCTGCTTCTGCCTCTACCTCGATTTCTGGGCGACCTCAGCCTTGATCTATGCCACTCATAGGAGCCGCCACTGAGGGCTCCGACTGCTATCCAGCTAAAGATGCAATATGTGTTCTCGCCATCTGTGAGAGAACAACAATAGAAGAGTTCAATTGTTATAGATAGAATAAATACGACAGAGACGAATAGAAGTGAATTTGTTCCTCAACTCCATAGCCTCTGGAAGATAAGTACAGACGTCTCCGTACGGATCCTTTAGACTCTACTAAGCTTGCTCGCGACTCTTGAGACCCAGGCATCCTAGTGCTCTGATACCAACTTGTCACGACCCGAATTTCCTATTTTCGGGACCGTGATGGAACATAACATTTCACTCGCTAGGTAAGCCAACGTTAGAGAAATTCTTAAACCATTTTTTAAACAGTCCGGATCTGGAGTCACAAGTTCACGAGCTTCTAGAGGTTCTACACATAGAGACTGAAATTAATACAACTGTTTTGAATGAAATGAACAGTAAATGAGGAATGAGGAAAGGGATTTCAAAGTCTGCGGACGCCAACAGATCTACCTCGAGTCTCCAGATAGGCCAATACGAGCTAATGCACCTCACGTACAGTTAGGACCAATATTAAAATCTGCACAAGAAGTGTAGAGTGTAGTATGAGTACAACCGACCCAATGTACTACATAAGTGTCGAGACTAACCTCGACGAGGTAGTGAAGAGGGTATGACAGTACACCTACGTAATTAAACATGTATGAACAAAGATATATGTACAACATAGAAAGAAATAAAGATTTAATAGGTAAATTGGGAGGGGACATGCCAATGGGGAACAAGATACGATAATTACAACACGAATGACAACATAAGATAGTCAAATAAATCCTCAACCAATGAAAACGGATAAATATAATGGATAAGGATGGCACAACATCACCCATCATGCTTTTACTCTCAACCTCACCATGACATAATAATAATGGCATAATATCACCCTTCATACTTTTACTTTCAATATCAACATGAAATAATAATAATGACACGGAATCACCCTTCGTGCTTTTACTTTTAACCTCTCCATGAAATGATAAATAAGGCAGGGCATCACCCTTCATGCTTTAACTCTCTTTCTCACCATGTATTAATCAGTAAATGAAGCAATAAAAGACACGACATCACAGTTCGTTCTTTTACACTCTCTCTTACCATGTAGCAATAAATATAAACATTTGGGATATAGAATAAGCAAGAATAAACATTACGTAATCAACGGTTCCAAAATATTGAACCTCAACTTCCAAAAATACTCAATCATCATAAATAGTTCATAAATGCGGAAAGAACGATCAATTAAGTAGTAAACTAGCCTAAGCATAGATATCATAATCAAAGAAGACAATAAATTACAAGGAAACAAGTCCCACAAGCATGCCTTAACCCAACTACAACGCATAGGTACTCGTCACCTCACATATACGTTGTACCCTCACATTTAAAAATGTACCTGTATACGGTCGAAATTGATTTTGACCTTCTTACGATTGATCGAGATGGGATCATAATGGACCAAAGGAACACTTAGTAATATCGAGACGGGTTTCGAAGATGGCACGAACGAACTTCAGATTTCAGGTACAGGTCAAACACCGAGTTCGAAGTCATTATCGAGCTCGGGTCCGAATCGAACTATGATAAGATGTTATGGAATCGAGCTTAAGGGACAAAGGCCAATAGATACCGAGCACGAGTCATTACCAGGCCCTGAGTCGACATCGGTCTAGAATCCACATCGAGCTCTAAACCTAGAAATCGACAGATATCGAGTCCGGTCAAGATCGAGCTCATAGACAAGAGCCGTTACAACCGCACTAAAGGAGAGACTATCGGCAGGAATTAAGGAAAAACTGATTTATCATGGGTTCCCCACTATGTATTTTTAATTATTTAAAGTAGGATCCCTCCACTATAAGAAGGATGGCTATATTTTTGTAAACGGCCAAGTTTTTGCTTACATTGTAACCCAAATACCATACATTCCTACATTAAAGAGTATTTTTTTTAGCTTCATAGATTAATTCATCTTGCTGAGTTCTTAAATCATCCCCCTTTCAAACTTTGCTTATTATTTTACCTTTGCAGTCAATATTCGATATTTCTATTCATTTTTACGATTTGTGTCAAGTTATATCACATATCCTTAGAACTACATGTAAATTCAAATCTATCCATTTTTTGGGTAAACAGTTTGGCGCCCACCGTGGGGCTAAGGATAATAGTGGTTATTTGATACAAATCTACAAACATACACCATTATACGCTTATCTTTTGAAAGTGTATTTGACTTCGGATTAACAATGGCAAACCCTCGATTAATGGCTTTACCTATCGACAATGAAGTCAGCCTTCAAGATGAAACCTACAACTTAGCGCCCAGTGCCGGATGACCGCTTATCGATGCTGTGGAAGCTCGAGTCGGAGTACCTGAAGCTTGGGTCGAAGTACCACTAGACATTAATTCACATGTGGCCCTTGAGGCAAACCAACGTTATGAACCTAAAAATAGCGTTCATGGCAGTACTCGACCTGAAGCTCGAGACACCCATAACGTTGAGGAAAACGAAGTCATCTTGCATCTGATTTTTGAAATGCCGCAAGCCCAACATGTAGCGATAGCTCAGTTATAGATCCAAACCCAGGTACCAAGCAGGTCGGAGCCCAGTCCACCTCGAGCAATTTCCCACAGAACGGAATTGCTAAGATAATCGAGGAGCTCACAAAGCTGATTGAAGCAAACGATAAAAAAGTAGAAACATATAACTCCAGGGTTGATCAGATCCCGGGGGCACCACCAATGATAAAAGGGATGGATTCCAAAATATTCATGCAAAAACCTTTTCCCAAGTGCAGCCCTAAAACCAATCCCAAAAACATTCCATATGCCTGAGATTCTCAAATATAACGGAACGACTGACCCCAATGAACACGTCACCTCTAACACATGTGCCATCAAGGGTAACTATTTAGAAGATGACAAAATCGAATCTGTGTTGTTGAAACAATGCGGAGAGATCCTCTCGAAGGGAGCAATGATTTGGTATCACAATCTGCCACCGAATTCCAACGACTCATTTGCCATGCTAGTAGATTCTTTTGTAAAGGCACACGTCGGTGCCATAAAAGTTGCAACAAGGAAATCGGACCTTTCCAAAGTAAAACAAAGGGATAATGAAATGCTGAGGGAATTGGTGTCTCGATTTCAAATGGAACGCATGGAGTTGCCGCCGGTCACAGACGATTGGGACGTTCGAGCTTTTACCCAAGGGTTGAACGAGCGAAGTTCGATAGAATCACGTCGGCTGAAACAAAATTTGATCGAATATCCAGCTGTAACTTGGGCAGATGTGCACAACTGATATCAGTCAAAAATCAGGGTCGAAGACGACCAATTAGGAGATCCTTCCGGATTAGTACATCCAAACAGGTCGGTTATTAAACACTAGAGGAACATCGACAGAGAGCCAAGGTCGAACAGAGACCAATATCAACCATACACCACATATCGAAAGAATGATGGTTCGGGACGCAATTGCGCCTGGAACAATCGAAGAAGTGATCAAGGACAAAATTCTCGTGGAATTATGAGCAAAAAGGTGGTTTCGATAAATATGCCGATCCTATAGAGGCACCTTGATTATCGAAATATAAATTTAGCATCGATGCATCGGGCATTGTATCGGCAATTGGAAAGATCAAGGATACTAGGTGGCCAGACCCATGCAAATCGATCATTCCCAAAGAAACCCAAATTCAATGTGCAAATATCATGGAACACATGGCCAGAAGACCGAGGATTGCACACAATTAAGGGAGGAGGTAGACCGTTTATTCCATGAGGGCCACCTTCAAGAATTTCTCAGCGATCGAGCCAAGAACCATTTCAGAGAGAGAGACGCAATAAATAGGAGGAACCTCAACATATCATTCATATGATCGTTGGTGGGGTCGACGCTCTATAGGAACCCATACTCAAACGCACAAAGATACCGATCACTAGAGAAAAACGAACCCGAGATTATGTGCCTAAATACACTTTATCATTCAACAACGAAGAAGCCGAAGGCATCTCTCTTCCCCACAATGACGCTATGGTAATTTTGATCTTATTAAATAAAGTTCAAGTTAAGCGTGTTTTAGTGGATCCAGGTAGCTCTGCAAATATCATCCGATCGAGGGTTGTGGAGCCGCTCGGTTTGCAAAATAAAGCTGTGCACGCAGCTCGGGTCTTAAACGGCTTCAACATGGCCATCGAAACAACTAAATGGGAGATTATTCTACCGGTAAACATGGCTGGGACCATCCGAAATACCAAGTTCCACATAATCGAGGACAACATGAGGTACAATTCCCTACTCGAAAGGCCTTGGATCCACAATATGAGGGCGGTACCTTCGACTCTCCACCAAGTAATGAAATTTCCGACGTCGGACGGTGTAAAACAATATACAGGGAGCAGCATGCTGCGAAGGAAATATTTGTGGTCGATGAGGTAACGCCGATATCAACACTATCAACCTCGGAAAGGTCAAGCATCAAAGGTAAACGAGAAGTTAAATAGCAATCACAGCCACCAGCCTCGACCAAATCGGGGAAGCAGGAAATAGAAGAAAAGGGGGAGGATTTTCTAACCCCTCGAACTTTTATCATCCCCGAAGATTCTGACGCCACCAAATCAACGATCGAAAAGATGGAACAGGTTATATTGATCGAACATCTTCCCGAGAAAAGGTATACCTGGGAACGGGGTTGACCCCCGAACTCAAGAAAAACCTTATTCAATTTCTTATCAATAACATGGATTGTTTTGTTTGGTCCCATTAAGACATGACAGGGATCCCACCGTCAATTACAACGCACCAGCTGAGCTTGGACCCTAGGTTCAAACCGGTGAAACAAAAAAGAAGACCTCAGTCCGAGGTAAAGCATGCATTCATAAAGGACGAGGTAACTAAACTTCTCAAAATAGGGTCAATTCAGGAAGTAAAATATCCTGAATGGTTAGCAAATGTAATCGTAGTCCCTAAAAAGGGAACAAACTTAGAATGTGTGTAGATTATAAGGATTTAAACAAGGTGTGCCCCAAAGATTCTTTTCCACTGCCGGCCACGATATCCTTACTTTTCTCAATGCATATTCTGGTACAATCAAATTCAAATGAACCTAGAGGATCGAGAAAAGACTTCATTTATCACCAAGCATGGATCGTATTATTATAATGTAATGCCCTTCGGGCTAAAAAATACAGGAGCTACTTACCAACGCCTAGTAATAAAATGTTCGAAGAACAATCAGGTAAATCAATAGAAGTTTATATTGATGACATGCTAGTTAAGTCCCTGCGCGCATATGACCATTTGACTCATTTGTAGGAGACGTTCGAGATTTTTAGGAAATACAACATGAAGCTCAACCCCGGAAAATGTGATTTCGGGGTTGGTTTGGGCAAGTTCTTTGTCTTCATAGTATCGAATCGGAGAATCGATATCAACCCTGATAAGATAAAGGCTATCGAAGACATCGCCGTCGTGGATAGTGTAAAAGCCGTGCAAAAGTTAACCGGACGGATAGCCTCCTTAGGAAAATTCATTTCAAGGCCGGCGAATCGAAGCCACAGATTCTTCTCTCTACTCAAAAAGAAGAACGATTTCGCCTGGACCCCGGAATGCCAACAAACATTGGAAGAATTGAAGCAATACTTGTTGAGCCCACCATTGATTCACATACTGAAGGCAGATGAGAAACTTTACTTATACTTGGCGGTATCAGAAATCGCGATGAGTGGCATACTAGTTCGAGAAGAGCAACGTACACAATTGCCTATTTATTACGAAAGTCGAACCTTAGGAGAAACAGAAACTAGATATCCACAATTAGAGAAATTGGCACTTGCACTAATAGGCGCCTCTAGAAAGTTAAGACCATACTTTCAATGTCACCCTATGTACATGTTAACAACCTACCCACTTCGTAATATTTTGCACAAGCCTGAACTATCTGGCCGATTGGCCAAATGGGTTGTTGAACTCAATGGCTACGATATCGAAAATCAACCCCGTACAACCATCAAGTCTCAAACTTTAGTGGACTTCGTGGCCGATTTCATGCCAACCCTCGTACCCGAAGTTGAAAAAGAACTCTTGAAAAAATCGGGTACATCATTGGGGGTTTGGACCCTCTTCACAGATGGTGCTTCGAATGTGAAGGGGTCCGGGCTCGGCATTGTTTTGCAACCCCCCAACGGGTGGCGTTATTAGGCAATCTATCAAAACTTTTAGGTTGACTAGAAATGAGGCCGAGTACGAGGCCATGATTGCATGTCTCAAACTAGCTAAAAGCTTGGGAGCAGAAGTCATTGAAGTCAAATGTGACTCTTTACTGGTGGTAAACCAAGTAAACAGAACCTTCGAAGTTCGAGAAGGTAGAATGCAAAGGTATTTGGACAAATTACAAGTAACTTTTCACCATTTCAAGGAATGGACTTTACAATATGTGCCTTGAGAACAAAATAGTAAGGCCGACGAACTCGCAAGTTTGGGGTCATCGGTCGAGGAAGATGAGATCGACTCGGGGACTATCGTTCAACTCTCGGGATCCGTAATCAAAGGTCATGCCGAGATAAATTCTACAAGCTTAACCTGAGATTGGAGGAATAAGTATATTGAATACTTGAAGAACGGAAAACTCCCCTAGAACCCTAAAGAATCGAGGGCCCTACAAATCAGAGCTGCTCGATTTCTGTTGGTTAAAGATGGAACATTATACAGAAGGACATTCGATGGACCATAGGTAGTATGTTTAGGACCAGGAGACACCGATTATATTTTACGAGAGGTGCATGAAGGCACTTGTAGAAACCACTCCGGCGCCAAATCACTAATTCAAAAAATCATTAGAGTAGGATACTACTAGAATAGCATGAAAAACGTCACTAAGGAGTTTGTTTGAAAATGTGATAAATGCCAAAGGTTTGCACCGATGATCCATCAGCCCGGAGAACCACTTCATTCAGTCATATCCCCATGGCCATTCATGAAATGGGGGATGGATATCGTCGGCCCTCTACCATCTGCCCCAGGTTAAGCTAAATTTAATTTGTTTATAACTGACTATTTCTCTAAATGGGTTGAAGAACAGACGTTCGATAAAGTGAGAGAAAACGAGGTCATAGACTTCATCTGGGATCACATCGTATGTCGATTTGGGATACCCGCAGAAATAGTATGCGACAATGGTAAGCAATTTATCGGCAGTAAAGTGACAAAATTTCTGGAAGACCATAAAATAAAAAGGATATTCTCAACACCATATCACCCCAGTAGGAACGGACAGGCCGAATCGACAAACAAGACTATCATCCAAAACTTGAAGAAAAGGTTGAACGAAGCTAAAGGGAAATGGAGAGAAATTCTGCCCGAAGTCCTTTGGGCATATAAAACAATATCGAATTCCACTACATGAGCAATTATGTTTTCCTTAGTGTATGGTTCTGAAGTATTAATTCTAGTCGAAGTCGGAGAACCCAACGCAAGGTTTTGACATACATCGGAGGAATCAAACAACGAGGCTATGAGTACTAGCCTCGAATTATTAGATGAAAAATGAGAAGCGGCACTTGTTCGAATGGCTGTGTAAAAGCAACAAATCAAAAGGTACTACAATAGAAGAACAAACCTTCCCCACTTCAGGATCGGGAACTTAGTCCTAAGGAGGGTCACTGCCAACACTCGAGATCATAATGAAGGGAAGCTCGGCCCGAATTGTGAAGGACCCTATCAAGTCCTCGATAAAGTCGGAGGAGGGTCTTATAAACTCGGAACGATGGATGACGAACCATTACCAAACAACTGGAACATATCACTTCTCAAACGATATTATTGTTAAGGAATGATTTTCTCCCTTCTTTTGTCAATATATATTCGACGCTAACTCATTGCAGGACTTCGACTAAAGACATTGAGACCACAGGTTTTAAAGTACGCGTTGCACTTTTTTTTCCTTAGATCGGTTTTTATCCCAATGGGGTGTTTTTGGCAAGGTTTTTAACGAGACAACAACTATGTGCTACCAGAGGACAATTCAATAGTATCCAAGGCTTCTTTACAATCACCCTCGAATACTAGGGGGTTTTACCATCGAATAAATCAAGTTCGATACAAGAAAGTTATTTCATACCAAAGTCATGTCAGAAAGGGTCTCGATAGGGAAAAGTGTAAGGGCCAAATGGTCAAAACGAACCATCCCCGCATAGTTTTGCTCGAGCCCTGGCACAAAATACGAACATATGTATAATGACCTCTTTACCGATAACTCATATTTTAAAATTTTCGTTCTGCTTCATGATTCAAACAGGCTTAAGGGCCGACCACTACCCCTTAAATCGGGGACTGCCAACCGAATATCAACAAAGCCTACGAGCTACTCTTTTTTCAAGTTCGATCAAGCACTCACTCGACCATTAAGCCTACAGGCTACATTACTTCGAGTTCAAATCATTCGCTCGACCATTAAAGCCTATGGGCTACTCTTATTTCGAGTTCGAGCAATCACTCGCTCGAACATTAAAGCCGACGGGATACATTACTTCGAGTTCGAATCACTCACTCGACTACTAAGCCTACGAGCTATATTACTTAGAGTTCGAATCATTCGCTCGACCATTAAAGCCTACGGGCTACTCTTATTTCGAGTTCGAGCAAGCACTCGCTCGAACATTAAAGCCTATGGGATACATTACTTCGATTTCGAATCACTCACTTGACTATTAAGCCTACGGGCTACTCTTATTTTGAGTTCGAGCAACCACTCACTCGACCATTAAAGCCTACAGGCTACATTATTTCGAGTTCGAATCATTCGCTCGACCATTAAATCTTACGGGCTACTCTTATTTTGAGTTCGGCAAGCACTCACTCGGCCATTAAAGCCTACGGGCGGCATTACGTCGAGTTCGAATCACTCACTCGACTACTAAGCCTACGGGCTACTCTTATTTCGAGTTTGAGCAAGTACTCACTCAACCATTAAAGCCTACGGGCTATATTACTTCAAGTTTTAGCAAGCACTCACTCTGTTATAAAGGCTACAAGGTTCAAATTTGATCAAATTGCCTAATGCCTTATGAAAAACTTCATAAGGCATGAATAAAACAAAATCTTCACAAGGCAGAAAATAAAACAGAGGCAAGACAGGAAAAGTAATGATATTTATATATATATATATATATACACAAGATTGTTTACATGATTGCTTGCAACATCCGATATAGAAACTAAGGGCTAAGTTTCTTGGCTATCCTCGCGAGCGGTCTCTTCTCCATCGGGCTCCTCCTCGCTTTTGCTCCCATCATCGTCATCATCATTATCATCGTCATCATCGGAAGCCAAGGCTTCAACATCGTCTTTGAGCTCTTTAGCCCTTTTTATCTCTTCAGTGAGGTCAAAACCTCGAGCATGGATCTCCTCGAGGGTCTCCCTCCGAGATTAGCACTTAGCAAGTTCAGCAACCCAAAGTGCTCAAGTGTTGGCGGTCTCGGCTTCTTCTCTTGCTTGTACCTGAGCAGCTTCAGCATCAGCCCGATAGACGGCCACGAATGCATCCGCATCGGCCTTTGCCTTTTCGGCGTCAAATTCGTCCTTGGCAAGATTAGAGGCCAACAGGGCCTCGAGCTCCTCTATTCTTCTTGCCTAAACCGAGCTTTTCTCCTTCATAATTTGAAGTTGGTTTCGGCTTATGATAATTGAGTTCGAGCATCCTCTCTCTCTACAGCAAAGCGGTCCATACCTTCTTTCCACTTCAAGGACTCTGCTTTTACCACATCGACCTCCTCACAGAGTTTCCCGATCATCTCAATTTTCTACTGCATCTGTGAGACCGAAAGATTAGTCATCCTTCCGGTATCGATCTCATAGGCTTTTAAAAGTATCATTACCTGCTCGGACAGATCGGTCTGATCTTGGTGAGCCTTGGCTAACTCAACTCGGAGGTCTTTGATTTTCTCTCCCCTTTGCCCTAAGAGGCGTTTAAGGGCATTCCTCTCCTCTGTGACCCGTTGAAGGTCGGCCTCGTATCGACGCAGCTCGGTTCGAAACTAAGAACATGCTTCTCGATGAACTGTTGTGATATGCAAAGAAAGAAGAAACGGAGTTAGAAAAGAAAAACAAGCAAAAAGGCATTACCAACGAAGTAAGTTAAGGCTTACCCTATTCAAATCCTCTTGCACTCCGAGGAAAAGATTCGATGCATCACTAGTGCCGACAACATCCTTGACACCGGTAAACAAATCATAAAAAGGGCCATCTCCCTCATGAGATCCATCTACCTCAAGGGCCCCCAAAGCTTGGGCTTCCCTAATCGCCCCTTCAGAAAAACAGGGAAAATGGGCGAGTCTTTGATTATTACTTCCCAAGTGAGTCGTTTGGGGCATTCTATTCGGATCGAAGAGAGTCAGGGACGGCCCCATGGGAGATATCCTCGATCCCTAACGGCTCGTGGACTTTGCCCGAATCTTTCTCCGATATATCCTCAGTTCGTGGAGGAGCCTTGTAAACCACCATCGATCCAGCTTCCTGTGGGGGATCGATGGTTTTCTTCACTCGGGCCACCAGTTCGGACACATCGTCTTTTTCTTCTTCCTCGTCTTCATCCCTCAAACGCTGAACTGATTCTAAGGTTAAAATGATGGTATTGTTCCTCGACTTAGAAGCCTTCGGTTTTGGGTTTTCGGAAGTAGAGGCCCTTTTTCTCTTATTGTCCTCGCCGCTTTAGGAACCGGGGCCGACGTTTCCTCCTCGCCGGACAGGGATCTCAAAACCGTATTCTTGCCCAAACCTAAACACAAGAAAATTGATTTGAGTACGGAAACCAGTTCGAGCTATCAATGATGCGAGAAAGGATATTACAATGATTTTTGGCCTCCCATCAGCCCTTTGACAAATCGCTCCATGAGCGCTCGCCATACGTAGAAGTCAAAGCCAGGGCCCGTACCTAGTCTTTGAGGCCGGGAACCGCACCGGGCATCCAAGTAACCGCTTCACCACAAAAGGGGGATATCAGTAAGAAAGGAAATGAAGGGGTAAAACAATGGGAGATAACAATCGAGTTACACTTACGCTTCATGTTCCATTCTTCGAGAAATGTCATCTTCTCGGCCGGTATTAGGTCCGACGTCTTCACTCGAACGAACCTTCACATCCATCCTCAATATTTGTCCTCATCTATGCTCGAGAACAGAACCTTTGTCTCCCGACGCTGTAGTTTTATTAACCCGCCTCTTTCAGTACAATATAATGAGGTGGTCGAGTGTGAAAGACATCCCCTCGATTTTGCTCGCAAAGAAACGAATCATAATAATGATCCGCCAAAAAGAAGGATAGATTTGGCCTAAGGTTATTTGGTATTTACGGCAAAAATCTATGATAACAGGGTCAAGGAGGCCTAACGTGAAAGGGTAAGTGTACACACTTAAAAACCCTTCCACATGAGTAGTAATATCCTATTCGGGAGAAGGGACTGCCACTTCTTTGTTCCCCAAGTTACAATCTTTTCTTATCTGTTCGAGATATCCCCCGATTATCGAACACATATATCTCGATACCGGCTCAAATCAGCCCAGAACCGAATAGCCTTTGTCGACTTTAAAATTGGAGGTAAGAACACACGCCACGGGAACTCACTCATCATGTCGTGGATCCACTGGTGTTTTGTCGGCGGCAGATTGGGAAGAAGAAGCTTTATCTTTCTTGGGGACGGTTTTTGATGTTTTTACCATTTTTGGATTTAAAGAAGGAGATAATAAAGATTTGGTGTTTTGGAAGAAAGATTTTGCAGAGAAGAGTCACAGATTTGCGAATGAACTCAGAAGATACAAAAAAAGAACTTGAAAAATTTGGAAGATTGAAGATGTAAAAGTGATAAATGGTAAAAGGAATGGCTATTTATATATTGAAGCAATGGCGGTTCAATATCAGCGGTGGCTGACCACCGTCTGACAAACATTAAATATCTTGGTAAACTAAACCGACGAGACAACTATCACGTACGTCATGGTCAGGCTCAATGCAAACGTCAGTGCATATTCAATCGAGCCATTGTGAAATTATATCGTTTCTTGTCACATCCTTCCCGAGCAATGAGGGGACTATCTGTATACGGTCTACATTTATTTCGGCCTTCGTATGATTGATCGAGATGGGATCATAATGGACCAAAGGAGCACTTCGTAATATCGAGGCGGGTTCCGAAGATGGCACGAACGAGCTTTAGATTTCAGGTACATGTCAAACACCGAGTTCGAAGTCATTATCGAGCTCGGGTCTGAATCGAACTATGATGAGATGTTATGGAATAAAGCTTAAGGGACAAAGGCTAACCGATACCGAGCCCGAGTCATTACCAGACCCCGAGTCGGCATCGAGCCCGAAATCACATCGAGCTCTAAACCTAGAAACCGATAGATACGGAGTCCGGTCAAGATCGAGCTCATAGACAAGAGCCATTACAACCGTACTAAGGGAGAGAATCTCGGTGGAAATTAAGGAAAAACTAATTTATCATGGGTTCCCCACAATGTATTTTTAATTATATCTAAAGTAGGATCCCTCCACTATAAGAGGGATGGCTATATTTCTCTAAACGACCAAGTGTTTGCTTACATTGTAACCCAAATACCATACATTCCTACATTGAAGAGTATTTAATTTTAGCTTCATAGATTGATTCATCTTGGTGAGTTCTTAAATCATTCCCCTTTCAAACTTTGCTTATTTGTTTACCCTTTACAGCCAATATTCGATATTTCTATTCATCTTTATAATTTGTATCAAGTTATATCACATATCCTTAGAACTACATGCAAATTCAACTCTATTCGTTTTTCGGGTAAACAGTACCAAATAGGCAAACATGTCCTAATCCCTAAAGTCAAGGTTAACCACGATACTTAACTCGCTCTGCAATTGACTCAAAGTCTAACCACGGCCTTGCCTTTCGAACAAGCCTACGAACCAACCAAATCTAGCAAATTCTTAACCAAACGATTCAAAATAAGCTTTAGGAACAACCCACGAATGAAAGAGGTTCAATTTAGGTCATTATCGAAAAAGTCAAATAAAGTTAACCCCCGAGCCCGCTTGGTCAAAATAAAAATTCGGACCAAAACCCGATTACCCATTCATCCTCGATCCCGATTATGTAATTTGTTTCAAAATCCGACCTCAATTCGAGGTATAACTTCCAATTTTACAAAAACTCCTATTTCTACCCAAATCCCCAATTTCTACCATGAAAATTCTAGATTTAAGGTTGAAATCTTATGAAATGTAGTGGATAATTAAAAGAAAGTAGGTTAGAGTCACTTACCAATGAATTGAGGAAGAAAAGCTCCTGGAAAAGTCGCCTCTAAGGTTTTTAGGGTTGAAAATTTGAAAGAATGAACCAAAATCCCGTCTAATAGCTTTTGACAAAGCGCAGATATCGCAATTGTGACCTTGCGAACCCCACAAATGTGAAACAACCCATACCTCTGCTATCATCGCATTTGTGATGATTTGTGCGCATATGCGAATTGAGCGTCACCGCAAATGCGACCAAAATGATCGCAAATGCGAACTAGCTTCCACCCAGTCCTCGTCGCAAATGAGAACTACTTGTTCGCAAATGCGAACCTGCCTCTATCGCAAATGCGAGAAACCAGCCCCCAGCCCATGATCGCAAATGCGAAGTCTTCCTCGCAATTACGAGCCAGATCTCGCAAATGCGAGATCTGTAACAGAAACTAGAAGCAAAAAGGCACCAGCTATGATTCTAAGTCCAAATTCATCTCGTAGCCTATCTGAAACTCATCCGAGCCCTCGGGGCTCCAAACCAAATATGCCCACATGTCCAAAAATATCATACAAACTTGCTCGCGTGAACAAAATACAAAAATAACACATAGAACTACGAATCAGACACCAAAATGAATGAAATTTTTAATGAAACTTAAAAATTTTCATTTTAACAACCGGACGTCTGAATCACGTCAACTCAACTTCGTTTTGCACCAAATTTTGCAGACAAGTCATAAATATATTAATGAACCTATACCAAGCTGCGGAACCAGAATCTGGACTATGTAGTTACAAAGTTAAATTTCGGTCAAATTCATAAATTCTCTAAACCTTTAAACTTTAATGTTTTAGCAAATTGCGATAACTTGAGCTAGGGACCTCCGAATTCGATTTTGGGCATACGCCCAAGTCCCAAATCACGATACGGACCCAGCGAGACCGTCAAAATACGGATCCGGATCCGTTTGCTCGAAACATTGACCGAAGTCAACTCAAATGAATTTTTAAGGTACGAATTCACATTTTAATCAGTTTTGCACATAAAAGCCTTCCAGAAAAAGACATGGACTGCGCACGCAAATCGAAAAAGTTTAAAAGGAGCTATTTGAGGTTTCGAAATACAGAATTAAGGGTTAAAACTCTAGATGACCTATCGGGTCATCACAATATCAAGCTTAATTTAGTAAATGCATGAAACGGAATTATAGAGGGAATAGCTTTAAGCATAAAAAGAAAAGGCATAAAAGTAATAGTGTAAGGCCACATGTGCAAACATGGTAAAAGTTTGATATATAAATATAAATTCACAAATTTGTTCATAATATGTAAGAAATGCATTGTAATAAATAATTCAACGAACAATTTACCATCATTCTGTATACCCTTTTCCTTACTGACCCACAAATCTTACCTAAGGATCATTAAATTATCCTTCATCCCAAAAAATGACTTTGGCTTATAAGCCACATTATAAAGTTTTTATTATCTCACTGTGATAGTAATAGGAATTTCTACTTGGCCTTGATCAGGTGTTCGCACTAATTTAATCCTGCATCTCCTTATCTCCGCCACCAGTTTGACAAGTTTGGAATTGAGACGTAATAGCTTGATCATTGATCTCGATAGGTGTCTGAATGCCTCCTGCAAAAGAAACATTTATTATGATCAGTATTTTTCCTTCATTTTCGGTTCTCAAATTATTGAAATCGCTACAAGAACAACACCGCCAACAATAGCAAAAGAAAAGAAAGCATTGTATTCTTTTCATTTCACTTTTTAGGGTTTTAGTAGAGAATTGTTTACCAAAGCTATTTAAGTGTCTTGTTCATATTTTTCTTTGAAAGAAGTTGCATCTTATTATGTCTAGTTTCTTAAGCCTAAAATAACAAAAACTAAACTAATGATAGTTCTATTTTATATATATATATACTTGTTTTAGAGTCATTTAGTTTTTTTACTAGAGTCATTTAGGTTCTTCATTAGAAAAAAGGAAAAAACAAATCTAGGATGAGAAAAAGATCTGTTCAAGTTTTAGGAATATTAGCTTAATTATTTAAAGTCTCACCATCTTGAACCCCTTGTGCGGAATCTTCTAAGCTTTCATTAGCCCTGAAAAGAAAAAGAAATGAAACAAAAAATAATTTTTAATTTTTTTTCATGTTTACTCGGAAATAAAAAGAATCATGATAGAGAACTCATATATAGGGAAAAAGAAGAAGAAGAAAAGTTATAAATATAGCAAAACCTGTCAGATTCAACCAATTTTTGTTTCTCAATATACTCCAGAGCTACTTTTTTTGATCGAAAAGCTCTTCGTACACCTGGTGCCTTATAGGACTGCATACCACAAAATAATTTGGATATGAATAATAATTAACTCAGTTATTTTGAATTTTAAAAGTTATGAAATTGGATTGGATTATTCGACGTTGAAACATTCAGATTACATCTCAAAGTTGGAAAAATGGTCATATAATTAAAATTTTATAAGGAAAAAAATGCTCTTTTAAAATAAATAATTCATATATAACAATTCATTATTAATCAAAATATAACAGTTCTTTCATTATTAATCACACACAAACATTCCGTACACATTATAATTCCCCCATAATTAATATGTGAACCAAACAACCTCTTAGAGTACGTATCAAAATGAAAAGAGGGTCATATAAATTAGAATAGTTACGACAAAAACACTCAGAAAGAGTACATATTTACTTACCTTATCAACATAGCCTGCAGTTTTTCCATTTTTGCGGCAGACCTCAATCTTTTTCCATCCTTCAGGCAACCAAGAATCATCATCACCACTGCTAGATTGCCTCCTTTTTCTTCTCTTCTTTTGCACTTCTTCTTTTGCATTGCTAGATTGTCCAATTTCTTGCTCAAATTCTCCACTTTCTTGCTCAAACTGTCCAGTTTCTTGCTCCAATGGACCATTTTCTTGCTCAAACTGACCAGTTTCTTGCACAAACAGTCCAGTTTTTTGCTCCAACTGACCAGTGTTTTGTTCCAACTGACCAGTTTCTTGCTCCAACTGACCAGTTTCTTGCATAAAGTGACCGGTTTCTTGCACAAACTGTCCAGTTTCTTGCTCCAACAGACCAGTTTCTTGCACAAACTGTTCAGTTTCTTGCTCTAACTGACCAGTTTCTTGCTCTGAGTGATTTTTCTCTTCAGAGCTAATAATAACATGTTCTTTATTCTCCATTTGAGAATCTTCTACAACTGATTTTGTTGGCTTAGATTGTGCATCATCTGCCTCATCAGCTTTCTCAATTTTGGATTTTTTTGCTCTCCTGGCCTCTCTATAGGCTTCAAGAACTGGATCAAGTGAAACATCAGAAACTATTGGTGAACAACAATCCTCAAAATCACTATAGTTGAAACTCTCTACCATTTTATAAAAATCTTTTATTTTTCTCTCTTTTTTTTGAGATATAACTCAATAACTCATCATATGTATGTATATATAGACAAGGTGGGTTGCTCTGATGGTAAGCACCCTCCACTCCCAACCAAGAGGTTGTGAGTTCGAGTCACCCCAAGAGCAAGGTGGGGAGTTCTTGGAGGGAAGGATGCCGATGGTCTTTTGGAAACAGCCTCTCTACCCTAGGGTAGGGGTAAGGTCTGCGTACACACTACCCTCCCCAGACCCCACTAGTGGGATTATACTGGGTTGTTGTTGTTGTTGTATGTATGTATATATAGTTGTTTGCGAAAGCAAAAACGCTAAGTAATAGATTTTTTGAATCTACATGATCTGTACATTACATTAATTGTTAGAAATCTTATAAGTTTTCTTCTATATTTGCTTTTTCATGAAAATTATACTAAATATTCCATATTTACATAATAGATTGCCTATTTTTAAAATTTGAGGTGGATTTGGATTAAGAAGATTAGTTAATACTTACTTTAAGGCATGTCATTCTTATCTGTAATTGAAGAGTAGAGAATCTAGTTTGGTAAGTTTTAAATTTTTTTCAAGTGTAATTTCTTAATTAGTATAGTAGGTGTTTATGGAAGTACAACGAGGTGAACTCAAGTGTTTAACTTAAATGATAGTATGGTAACAATAGTACGACGTTAGAAATTTATTGGTAACAATAGTCCGACGTTAGAAATTTTTACTTCAAACTGCAAGGAGAACACTAATAGTATGGTTACTCTGCATGTCAATATGTTGAACAATGTCAATATTTTGTCAGGCAAAAGTGATAAGTAGACCAACTATAAGAATAATGATTATTTCTCTCCCTCTCCCCCTTCGGGAAAATAAGAAAATATGTTATGTATATCGAAAAGAATATAAGATGAATTGAAGGATCAAGATATATCTAAATTTGCAACAATGTCATATCTTGTTATGAAAAAGAAATTAGAACAGTGATTAATTAGGGCATCAATATAACTTCGTTAAGCACATTCTATAGGTGAACCCACTAGTAAAATTTTACTGGGTATGTTGTTGTTGTGTAAGCACATTATATAGGTGTATGAAATATATAGAAAATGGAAAAGGATCAAAATTACTACTATGGAAAATAGTTTAAAAATACCATTCGTCATACTATTTGGCTATCTGAGTCCATATTATTACACTATGATTCAAAAATACCTCTTAATTGGACGGCTTGCCACGTGTCTTCACCAAATTAAACCAACCCATCCTCTTTATATTATCCAACTTGATCGAATAAAACCCGAAACCCGACCCAAACACACCACCAACTTAAAACACTTTTTTTAAAGCATGTCTGTGTTATCATCATTTGCTCTTAAAACACATCTAAACCTAAAAAAGACCCCATTTCACCCCCACCCCCCCCCCCC
>AWOL01S0002977.1:23130-82897 GCA_000715115.1 Nicotiana otophora
CCCCGGTATCAGTTACTACCAGCTAAAAAAAATCTCATTTCCTAAAAAACACATCTATGACAGCACTTTGATCTTTGTTTTGTATAAAATTAAAAAGCTAAGATCTTAAATTATTTCTGCAGTTTATGTCTTGGTTCTTGACTGTGTTTCTGGACTGGTACTGTGCTGGTTATGCATCCTGGTATACAGCATGGCTCTAGCTAGGTTTTGTGTTGGTTCTAGTCAGCCTTTATGGGGTTTCAATGTGCTGAAATATGCAGCCGCATTTTGGATTTCTTCTGCAGTGATTTTAGTTATGTTTTTCGACTGCTTTTGTGTAAAATATTCTAGACTGTTTGCTGTAGTTTTTTACTTGGTTCTGACATGGATTTGTGTTGGTTTTAGTAAGGCGAAATGAGAGATACAATTACAAAGAATTCATTGTGGGGAATGAATGGAACCTTGAGCTCATTGGCAGGGAAGCTCCAGAGAGAGTGGTGAATATTATTCAAGGTGTTGCTTTAGGGGACCCTATGGCTAGGGATCTGGCCATATGGAAACCCTCCACTGATGGAAGATTTTCTTGCACTACTGCATTTCAAGCTCTCAGACAGAAAGGTACTTTGACATCTTTTCTGTCCAAGGTGTGGATTAAAGAGTTTTCATTCAAAATATCATTTTTCATGTGGAGAATGCTAAAGAACATGCTTCCTTTAGATGATAGAATCCAATTACTTGGTTTCCAGGTGGCCTCTAATTGCTGTTGCTGCAGAATTCCCATGGAAGAGTCACTGAACCATGTATTTGCAAAAGGTGATATGGCCGAAAAGGTATGAGATGTGACTGCTAGACCGCTTGGAATTCACTTCGGAGGGAACACAGTGGTACACATGATATTAAATTGGTGGAATACTCGTGCCAAAAACACTGCCCATAAATACATTCTTCTGATTACTCCTTTAGTTATTTCCTGGGAGCTGTGGAAGGCTAGGTGTAGCAAGAAGTATGGACAGAAAACTACCTCAATTACTAGAATTTCACACCTAATTTTGACACAAGTAAAGCTGTCAATAGGTAAGAAATTCAATAAGATGAATGAGGAATGGAATTAGAACTTTGTTTGCACGATTGCAGAAGGTTACAGGCCTACAATTAGAAGCTTGATGGTCCGATGGAAGGAGCCAGAGGGGGAGGCATGGAAACTTAACACAGATGGCAGTTTCATGAAGGAACAACGGCGTGCGGGATTAGGAGGTGTTGTTAGAAAGGAAGTGACGAAATGGTCATGGCATTTGCTGAACCATGCCAATTCTTGACTAACAATTATAGTGAGGTCCAAGCTGCTCTGTTTGGTCTGAAATGGTGCTGCAGGTAGAATTTTATCCACCTGACCCTCGAAATGGACTCGTTGATCGTAGTCAACATGATAAGTGGAAAATTCAAATCCCATGGAGTTTGCATAGTGCTATTGGGCAGATCTAGGAACTTGTTCAACAAAGAAATATCACTGTAGTTCACTGCTACAAGGAGGGTAACCGTTGACCCGAGCGGTTTTGGTTTTGATGATTGACAAAGGAACACATGCATAAACGAGGTCCATGGACAACGTACACATGTGACGGGCAGAATCAAGCAAAAGGCATGCACGTGAAATTAATAAGTATAAGTGGTTATTTCTGATATTTCCTGAACGAAAAGATTGCATATTTGATAAGGAGCAAGATTCCTTGCATGAAGAGAACTCTATCCAAAATAAGGGCATAGTTAGAAGTTGAAGTTGACTAGAACTCTTCCACGAAGGAAGCGTAAATCATTAAAACTCTAGTTAATCTTTATTTACTAACTCTATAAATATAACTGTTTTTCTCTTTTACAGGTGATGCACACATACTAAAGTTAAGCACGAATTGAGAGCAAAATAGCAAGGCATTTTGTGAGCAATTCCTGTGAGATTTAATAGTGCGATCCTGAAGCTACACGAACCAGATTGAAGAACCAGCTTCATAAAGAGTTTTATATGTCTTACTTTATTTCTAGTTCAAAGTGTAATAGGCGTTTTGAGTTGTATCTTTCAATTTAGAGTTAACTTGAAGTAGTTGCAACAACCTGTGGCGTGTCGCTATAAGTGTTAAAGTTAATCTTTAGGTTTGCAAGAGGTTGTAAACTCTAGTTTTATTGTTCAAGTTAGAGTTAACTTGAAGCAGCTGCAATAGCCTGTGGCTGATTGCTTCAAGGGTTAGAAGTAATCCTAAGGGTTGCAAGAGTTTCTAAACTTTGTTGTTGGCTAAGAGTTGTAGTGAAGTGTTTGGAGAAACTCCTACTGGATAGTAGGTCGTGCTATTTTCACCTTTGGTGTCGGGTATTTTTCACATAAAAATCCTTGTGTTCTTTCTTTCTACATTATTTATTATGCAATTGTAGTGTAAGGAACACATAGAAGAACAAGGTCCTTCGATAATCCAGTGCACTCGAAAATCAGGTACCACACAAATCATCTTCCCCTCTTGTGTAGTATTGAAGAATAAAACATTGATTGGTATTAGAGCGGTTTTTCCTTGAAGAGGCTAACACCTTAGGAAAAGATCAAGATGAGTGCACTACCTGAAAATTATAAAGAGTAATCCACCACTATTCAATGATCACTACTATTCTTTGTGGAAGGAGAGGAAAAGAGATCACTTGCAGATGACTGATGGTTGCTTCAAATGTGGTAAAAAGAATCACATGATCAAGAACTGTCCTATGTGGGAAGTCGAGTGGAAAAAGAAGAAATATGAAAGAAGGAACAAAAAGAAAAAACAGATTCATGACAAGAAGAACTACAACAAAAGGCCATCCAAAGCAATGGTTGCTACTTAGAAAGATAGTTCAGATAAGGACATTGATGATAATACTGAACGAGTTCTTATAGCAATTCGAGAATATGAAGATGAACCTGATGAAGAATCTGAGATAAGTTTTCTGGACCTTTAGGATAAAATTAAACTCCTTTCTAAAGGTAGACTATCAGAATTGTTGCTAACTTTAATTGATGAATCTAAGAATATAAGTTCTGAAAAAGAACAATTGTAAAAAGAGTATAATTTTTTAAAAGCAGAATGCAAAAATCTGGAAATAAATGTTTGAAAATCTGAAAAGGAAAATATTGTTTTGAAGAACCAGGTTCATGCACTTGATACAACTGTCTTATAACTTAGATATGAAAATATAAAGTTAATGTTAAGGACAGGAAAATAGATAGCAAGTGATATACAACTCAACCTAGAGGATGACTTAAGGAAGGTTAAAAATGAGCTATACAAAAAGGAAGAAAATGTAAGAGTTTTGAAAGAGGACTTGACTAAAGTTAAGCATAAGCTAGATTGAACATGTAAATGCAACAGGTCCTCTCGTGCACTTTCATGGCTACAAGAACACCATAGTAGCAACAGAAAGGGGCTTGGCTTTGGAAACTCTGCATCTAAATGGGATCCCAAAAGCAAGTACCTCACACTCCCAGAGAACAAGCTTTTCATACACTGTGGTAACATTGGTCACTATAAGAGTGAATTCACTGCAAAAGAGAAGGCAAGTCAAAAGAAAAAAAGTTTTGTTCTAGGGAAAAATAGGCTGCCAAATTGGGCTAAAAGAATTTGATTTATCCTTTTGCCTATAGAAAGAGACCTAAACTAGTTTGGGTTTCTAAGACTAACCCCTGATTTCTTTTTGCAGGTCCAAGTGAAGGGAAGCAGCCAAATATGGTAAATGGATAGTGGTTGCTCAAAGCATATGACAGGAAGCAAGAACCAGTTCTTTTCACTTGAGGACCTTAAAGGAGGTAATGTCTCCTTTGGAAATGGAAAGAATGGTGAGATCATTGAGGTTGGAAAGGTAGGTAAGACTGATCTCATTCTATTGAGAATGTCTACTTAATAGATGGACTGAAGTACAATCTAATAAGTATAACACAATCGTGTGATAGAGGTAACATGGTAGCCTTCACCTCCACAAAATGCTTTGTGATAAATCTTATCACTAACAAGATAGTTTTGCAGGGAAAAAGATTGAATAACATATATGTGGTGGATGTGTCCACACTTTCAGATAATGAACTCACTTGCTTAAGTGTGTTGGATATTGATCCCCTCCTCAGGCACAAGAGACTTGGACATGCCAGCCTAAGCCAACTCAACAAACAAGTCTCTAAGGACTTGGTGATAGGGTTACCTAACATTAAGTTCAAGGAAGATAAAGTTTGTGAGGCTTGTGTAAGGGGGAAGAAGGTAAGATCCTCTTTTAAAAATAAAAAAAAAAGATAAGTACTACCAGAATGATGGAACTGGTCCATATGAATCTATACCAATGAGAGCAGAGGTGGTAAGAGATATGCTATGGTGCTTGTTGATGATTACTCTAGGTTTACTTGGACACTGTTTTTAACATCTAAAGATGAAGCATTTTATATGTTTACTTCATTTGTTAGAAAAAACTCAAAAAACTAGGTAATCAACTTGCATCAATTAGGTCTGATCATGGTACTGAATTTGAAAATGCTAAATTTGCTGAATTTTATGATGAGCATGGCATATATCATAATTTTCTGGTCCTAGGACTCCACAACAAAATGGAGTAGTTGAAAGAAAGAATAAGACATTGGAGAAAATATCTAGGACTATGTTACTTGCTAGTAAATTGCCCTATAGCCTCTAGGCAGAAGCTGTGAACGCTGCATGCTATATCATAAATAAGTGCATGACTAGACCTCTTGTTGAGAAGACTCCCTATGAGTTACTTAAAGGGAGAAAGATAAATATATCCCACCTTAGGGCATTGAGATGCAAGTTCTTTGTGCATAATAATTGAAAAGACTCCCTAGGTAAGTTTGATCCCAGAAGTGACGAGGGAGTACTCTTGGGATATTCTTCACATAGTAAAGTATATAAGATATACAATAAAATTGATGTTGTGCTTAATAGTTGTGGATTAAACATCAATTAATGGACTTTCAAATTGATGTAGGTTGTATCCTCATCTTTTGTGACCACACTACTGTAATTAGTATGACCATGAACCCGGTACATCACAAAAGAACTAAGCACATAGATGTTAGGCATCGCGTTTTGAGGGACAACTATGAGAAGGGTTTGATCACTATAGAATTGTATGCTACTGACAAGCAAATAGCTGACATCTTCACAAAAACTCTAAGTAGATATCACTTTGAAAATAACAGGTTAGAATTAGGGATGATTAAGTTCACCTAAAAGGAACCGGTTATAACTTAATTATTGGTTAGATAATTTGTGAATTTTGTAAATAATCAGATTAGATATTGCTTAATCTCTTACTTTTATTAGTATACTCTTGTGACATGTGCTAAAATGCCTCACTAATGTCTAATGATATTACTCTTATTTTCTTGAAAACAATCAGTCTTACGCAAGAGAACTTTTAGTGAAGAACCTGGTTCATCGAGCTTATAAGGTATGTATCTACACTCCGCATAACAGCATATGAATCATGAACTGAAAAGAGTCCCACTTTATCCCAAACTACTTTTGAACCAATTAGTTACAAACGAACCACACTACTAGAAATTCGGCAAAAACTGACCAAGGTCCACCGACCAACTTTGGTCGGTCAAAACACCGACCAAAGTTGGTCGGTTTTTCAAAAATTGTTTTTTAAAATTTTTTTTTACAAAACCGACCAACTTTGGTCGGTTTTCTTTGGCGCAAAAATGTGGCAAACTATTTTTGAGTCCCGCAAAATTTATGTTTCAAGAAACCGACCAACTTTAGTTGGTTTTTCAATTAAAATAAATAAAAATTAATATTAAAAAAACTGACCAAAATTGGTCGGTTAATTCGGCCTGTTATTTAAAAAAACCGACCAATTTTGGTCGGTAATTTTACTTTTTAATAAAACCGACAAACTTTGGTCGGTTATTTTTGTGCGAAAATACAATTAAAGAGTATAAATCAAATAAAAGTCAACTTTGTTCGGTATGCCTTTCCGACCACAAAAATACCGTCCACACGTAAATGGTCACGTTTTGGTCAGTTTCTGGCCATTACCGACCAACGTTGGTCGATTTTTACCGGATTTCTAGTAGTGCGAGTTTCACCAAGAGTCCCACGCGCCATAATTGTCGAAATATTTGGGGAAGAGTCGAACGTCTTTTCATACTGAAACTTCCAATGTGATTAGACTTTTAGAGTTCAAAAAGATGCTGTTATACACTCAAACTTTCCCTCTTTAAATTAATCTGACCTTACCCTATTATCTCAAGTTTTTTCGAAAGATCAAAATCTCCAAAACCTCAAAACTCTCTCATTTCTCTTAAGTTTCTGAACTGATCAAATGGCAAACACCCATGAGAATCCCAAAAACTCTGAAAACCCTTCCTCACCATCCAAAGAACCTTCACCCACACTTTCAACCACCCAAACCCCTAAGAAACAAATATCACAAAATGATTGCTTGAAAAATAGTAGCAAGCAAAGAACAAGCCAAGAAATTGAATAAGAAGGTACAAGCCAGTCAAGCAGAAGAATCACAAAATTCTGATGATTTGGTCTGCGACTGAGGCGGAAGAACCAGTTTCTTCTGAAACTAAACAAGTAACCTCTAAGTTTCCCACCATTGAGTTTGGTTCTGAAATTGCACAAAATCTTGAGAATCAGTGTGTTTCGGGTGGGTCTATGGTTGGTATTGAAAAGGGAAATGTTGTTATTGAATATATTGGTGGTAAAAATAAAAAATAAAAATAAAAAGAGAGCAAGGGTGTTGAAGTAGATGTGAGGGGAAAGGGAGAATAAAGAGTGGTTAGAGCTCCTTCACCCACTCTTATTAGTTTGACTGAAAAAGATGGAGCAATAATTGTATGAAGTGAAGAGATTAGTTATAATGAGGAGACTATAGAAAAAAGTATAGGGATATAATCACAAGAGATAGGTGATGGTTCTTGTGATAGAAGTGCAGCAGAGTTGCTGGATAGGTTAAAAACAACGGTTTCATGAACTAGTTCCTTCTCTTGCTAAAAATAGACAAAAGCTTCTTCATGGTCTGCTGCAAGAGGTGTCAGATATTACATGTAAGGCCCCGTAAAATTTTACCTAAAACCCGGGGTTTCGTGATGCCGAAGTAGACTTATGCGTTGATCATTGTAGAAGGGCTCTTCACTCTTGCCTCTCCGTTGACTAAATTGGCGCAGAAGGCAGTTAATTTCCAATGGTCAGATGCTTGTGAAAGGAGCTTCCAAGAGTTGAAATCAAGATTAACTACGACTCCGGTGTTGACCCTACCAGAGGGTATAGATGGGTTTGTGGTATATTGTGATGCTTTAAGAATCAAACTTGGGTGTGTATTAATGCAACATGGCAAGGTGATAATGTATGCTTCTAGGCAACTCAAGAATCATGAAAAGGACTATCCAACGCATGACTTAGAGCTTGCGGCGGTGGTATTTTCATTGAAGTTTTGGCATCATTATTTGTATGGGGTCTATGTGGATATATTCACGGACCATAAGAGCCTCCAATATATTTTCAAATAGAAGGAATTGAATCTGAGGCAGAGAAGATGGCTTGAGTTACTCAAGGATTATGACATCGATATTCTGTATCATCCGGGGAAGACTGATGTTGTAGCGTATGCTCTTAGCCGAACATCTATGGGTAGTTTTGCTCATTTGGAGGAATATCAAAGGCCGATGGCTAAGGAGGTTTATCGGTTGGCTAGTTTGGGAGTTCGCCTTGCGAATTCTAGTGAAGGAGGAGTAAATGTGCAAAATAGGGTTGATTCATCGCTTGCTGTAGAAGTCAAGGAAAATCAATACTAACGACCCATCATTGGTAAAATTGAAGGAGGGGATTCATAAACATAATACCATAGCCTTTTCCCTTAGCATGGATGACGGTACACTAAGGTACCAAGGGCGACTATGTGTTCCAAATGTGGATGGTCTCTAGGAAAGAATCATGACCGAGGCTCACACTTCTAGGTATTCCGTCCACCCGGGCTCTACAAAGATGTATCATGATCTTAAGGAAGTCTACTGGTGGAATGATATGAAGCGGAGTATAGTGGACTTTGTGGCGAGATGCCCAAATTGTCAACAAGTAAACGCCGAACACCAACGGCCCGGTGGGTTGGCACAAAACATAGAAATTCCAATGTGAAAGTGGGAAATGATCAATATGGACTTTGTGATGGGACTACCTCACACGCCCCTTAAGTATTACTCGATTTGGGTATTTGTGGATCGACTCACAAAATCAGCTCACTTCTTACCTGTTAAGGCTACCGACACAGCAGAACAGTATGCTTAATTGTATATCAAGGAAATAGTCAGGTTGCATGGCACTCTAGTTTCTATTATCTTAGCTCGATAGGCATAGTTCACAGCTAACGATTGGAAGAAATTTAAGTAAGGTTTGGGTACTCAGGTGAATCTTAGTACAACCTTTCACCTGCAGACTGACGAGCATGCAGAGTGGACTATTCAGACACTTGAGGATATGTTGCGCGCTTGTGTTCTTGACTTCAAAGGTAGCTGGGATGATCATTTGTTACTCGTAGAATTTGCCTACAACAACAGTTATCATGCTAGTATTCAGATGGCACCGTTCGAGGCTTTATATGGTAGGAGATGTAGGTCTTCCATTGGGTGGTTTGAGATTGGGGAGGTAAAATTGATAGGACCATACCTCGTGCATCAGGCTATGAAGAAGGTTAAGATCATTAAGGGTCGGTTAGAAATTGCTCAAAGTCGTCAAAAGTCCTATTCGGATGTGCGTCGCAGGGATTTGGAGTTCAAAGAAGATGATTGGGTATTGTTGAAAGTTTCCCCCATGAAGGGCATAATGCGGTTTGGTAAGAAAGGGAAGTTGAGTTCGAGGTATGTCGGACCATACATAATCATTCAGAGGATTGGTCAGGTGGCGTACATGCTTGAACTACCTCCAGAGATGTCTTTAGTGCACCTGGTGTTCCATGTATCCATGTTGAATAAGGTGGTTAAAGATCCATCTCTCATTGTTTTGGTTGATACAATTGAGGTTAATGAAGAACTGACTTATGAAGAAATCCCAGTTGCAATTCTTGATAGGCAAGTTCGAAAGTTGAGTAATAAAGAGATTGCCTCCGTGAAAGTGTTATGGCAAAATCAACAAGTCGAAGAGGCCACCTAGGAGGTCGAGGAAGAAATACCCTCATTTGTTTGAATTACCGTGTATTTATAAAGTCGTGTTCTATGAAAATGCTAAGAGTTTACCTTCTATAAATTATGTATCATTTGTACATTTGATGTTAAGGTTGTTCCTTTTTTCGATATACTGCTCGTGAGGCCACGATTGCCATTGTTCATAGGTTATGTTGTGGCGTTGGTTTATGTATATGTTGTTAGGTTGGTTTCTGTGATTCTCTGACAGGTGGATAGGCCCAGTTACATGGGAAACTCGGGCAAAAATATTTGAAATTTGGGGAGTTAGTCAAAAGTTTGGAACTGTTGGTATGTGTTATAGCACCTGAGTCACATTGGTTTCTAATGTCGTATTTTGGCCCTCATTCAAGGACGAATGATCTTAAGTGGGGGAGGATGTAAGGCCCTGTAAATGTTTACCTAAAACTGGGTGTTTTGTGGTGCCGAAGTTGACTTATGCATTGATGATTGTAGAGATCGGGTCGGACTTTTTGGGTTGAACAGTGCGTTGGGGAGTTGAAGAAAATATTTGGAAGTGCAGGGCGTTTCTGCGGTCCCTTCTACGGTCGTAGAACTGATCTGTGGACCGCATATCTCCCACAGACCGATGCAAAAATTTGGGCAAAAGATTTGGACCATTATGCGGTCCATTATGCGGCCGCATAATCATTTTGCGGGCCGCACAACCCTTCGCAGACCCATTACAAATATTTCAAGAGGAAAGTTGGTCGCTTAATAGGTCTACGGACAGCAGATCGATCGCAGAGTGAGGCAGAAGTGCTCAGTTCTAGAGGGCCATTATGCGGTCCATTCCGCGGACCGCATAAGCGATCGCAGATTTGCATCGGGGCTTCATTTGTTTTAGTTTTTGAACCCGACCCCATTCTTATAAAATAGTCTTAGGGATCATTTTAGAAGGTTCAAACTTATATTTTAGAGAGAGGAAGGTGGTCTAGAGTGAGAAAAGGTATTTCTAAGTCACTTGTTCATCAATCTTTGCTCAAGCCTTGATGAATTCTCTAGGGTAACTCACAAGGTCTTCAACCAAAAGGTAAGGTTCTAGCCCTAGCCTTTAATTTCGAGTTTTGACTGAAAATATGTATTAAGCCAAGCAATTCTTGGATGTGGAAGTTGTTCATTATGGATGCATGTACTATCTAGGGTTGTGGGGAGATTGTTGAGCTCAATTGGGTAGATTTTGGGTAGTGAAATAGACGAACCCACCATAGGAGGACCTTGAGATCATAATGATCACCTAGTGTTTGATAAAATGCTCAAATGAGCTAGAATCATGAACTCCTTCCTAATTCATGTTCAATGTTGGTATGTATCTAAATAGATCAAAGTTGCTAGGATTCCGGAACTTTTTAGTGAATTAAGGAAAGCTCAAAGCGAGGTATGTTGGCTAAACTCCTCTTTTAGAATTGAACCCTGCAATGGCCTTTTAAGTCCTGTGATGCTCATTATAAATTGATTATTCCAAATAAGCCTTCTGTCAAAATAAATATGCGTTCAATATGTATTCCAAAGATTCTTGTTATGTTGAGTTACTGTTTGAGAATGTGGTTTAAGTATGGGTTGTATGTTATTATGTTATGATTTAAAAATGTGATTCTAATGAAAGCTATCATGTCAAATTGTGTAAGAAATTACATGTGCCTAAGACCCTAAATTGCTCAAATATTTGTTTAAAGTCTTAATTTGAAAGGCCTTGTTGATTATCCATGATGATATTTGAAAGTGAAAGAAGAGAACATGAAATATGATGTACGGCCAATGTGCCAAGAATGAAAGAAGAGAACATGAAATGAATGGTATGCAAAATATTATGAAATAAGTGGTAAATCCTTTTAATAGTAAATTCTTTGGGAGTATCGATTAGCCACCGAGTAAGGGTAGGTCGAAATAACCTGACCCCAAAATTATATGTGCCGGTGTAGGAGTAATTGATGGGTAAATCCTCGCTTTAATGTGATGAGATTGTCTCCCCTTATATGTGATGAGATTGATGTGTTGGGTTGTTTCCCCTTATATGGGATGAGATTATTTCTAGCGAGATGTGATATGATGTCGACTCACACGGCATTGTGGCGAGCGTCTTAGCCGATCGGGCTGAGATTGGATGACATGCCATACACATGGTATTGTGAGTGGATGTCTCGGGGCGAGACGACTTAGCCGGTCGGGCTGAAATCGGACTCCGAGCTAAAACATGGTGGTGTGTTGGTGCTAAAGATATCCCAACTTAAAATGATTGGAACTTACTTTAAATTTACCTTTCCCCTAACTTGAAACCTTGATACTATTTGATTCTATTATTGATTTCATGTTTCCTTCTCTATTTTCTGTTACTCGTTCTATTGAGAGAGTGTTAGCTTTACATACTAGTACTATTCCATATGTACTAACGTCCCTTTTACCGGGGGCGCTGCATATTTAATGGATGCATGTGGTTCCATAGCCGGTAGTATTGATCACTGATAGCAGCACACCCCCTGCTCAGCTGACTTGGTGAGCCGCACTTCATTTCAGGGTCCTGTATTTCTTGTCCTTTGTACATAGTGATTGAGGTATAGCCGAGGCCTTGTTGCTGGCACTGTCGTAGCACTATTGTGTTCCTGTTAGAGGCTCCGTACACATAGTGTGGGTTGTATCTATTGTTGGGAAGATTAAACTAAAAATGTTGTAATCATATCATCTGTTCCACTTTAACTATGATTGTACAATGTACTATTTTGGAGACTTGTTAATGCGGTAACTAATGGAAATGAACTAGTGTTATTGACATGACCACTTACTATCTAATTAATGAAATGTATTCTTATCTTTATTCATGGGTAAGTTGGGTAGATGGCACTGTGCAGGCTTGATCGATCGGGGTAACTCTGTTGAATGCCGATCGCGCTCTCCGGAGTCGGGGCGTGACATTACAATCCAAAGAAGAAGAGCAAAGTTGGAAAAATACCAGGAAAGTGCATGGGTAGCACTACGAGAAATGTTGCTCCTTATATCCATGTAGCAACTCCTCCCACAAGAGGAATAACTACAAGGAGCCAGAAAAAGTAGAGTGAGGCCAATATAAAAAGGGCCGTAGCTGAGAATGCCTAGAAAGTCGCTTGAAAAAAAAGCTGGTAAGCCAAGTGGAGTAGTCCAGATTGAAGAGATGAACCTGGTTCTTGAAGATGAATATGAGGATATGGAAGTACCCACACCTAGTGCCATAAAGAGAAAGACTTCGCAAAAGAATTCTCGAGAAATAGAGGCCGAGTCTTAGGGCTCAATTGTGTCTAAAAAACTAGGTCTGCAAAAGGAGGAAGAAGGATCGAACAGTGGAAGAAAATGGCTAAGGATGTGAGATTCAAATGCTGAAGAAACGATTGGCTGAAGTAGAGGCTGAGAGAGACTCTCTCAAGTGTGAGCTTGCAAAGTAAAGGGACAATAATGATAGTATTCTTCAAGATATGTTGAAACTACTTCAAGCCAAGAACCAATAACCTGGTCCTTCCTAGTTTTAAGCACTTCTCAAGCCTAGGTTGTAAACAGTAACACAAGTGGGCTGTTTTTTATTTTTTGCTCATGGTTCTATTTTTTTTATTTCTTCTTATACCTTGTGGTAGGATCTTATCAATCAATGAAATTCACTGCTTTTGCCCTAATTGTTTGTTGATATTTCTTAGATGGCTAATATCCTTAGATTGGAAAAGAGAAAACCGAATCCATAATTACATTTGAAGTAGCCACACTGGCCATGAGTGATATCTGTTAAAATCTGGTTACTTACTTTAATTTTGTAACTTTTCGATGATGCCAAAAGGGGGAAGATAAGGTGTGCTTTTGCTTTGGACTGTGATGCTTATAACCTAATGAACCTGGTCCTTGATGATTTGTGACTTTAAATGAAATGTGTTCTAATATTGTGTTGATGTTAAGCTGAGTTAAAACAAGTTCCATGCTTATGAAAAGCATTGAGTTTGTCATCATCAAAAAGGGAAATTTGTTGACCTGAGCGGTTTTGATTTTAATGATTGACAAAGGAACACATGCATGAACCAGGTCCATGGACCGTGTACACAGGTGACGGGCAAAATCAAGCAAAAGCCATGTACGTGAAAGGGATAAGTATAAGTGGTTATCTCTAATATTCCTTGAACGAAAAGATTGCATATTTGATAAGAAGCAGGACTCCTTACTTGAAGAGAATTCTATCCAAGAAAAAGGCATAGTTAGAAGTTGAAGTTGACTAGAACTCTTCCACCAAGGAAGAGTAAAGCATTACAACTCCAGTTAATCTTTATTTACTAACTCTATAAATATCAGTGTTGTTCTCTTTTACAGGTGATGCACACATATTGAAGTTAAGCACGAATTGAGAGCAAAATAGAAAGGCAATTTATGAGCAGTTCATGTGAGATTTAAGAGTGCGATCCTGAAGCTACACGAACTAGATTGAAGAACCAGCCCCATAAAGAGTTTTATGTGTCTTTCTTTATTTCTAGTTCAAAGTGTAGTAGGCATTTTGAGTTATATCTTTTAGGTTTCTAAGAAGCAAATTGTACTAGGTACATGAGTTGTATCTTTCAAGTTAGAGTTAACTTGAAGTAGTCGCAACAACCTGTGGCATGTTGCTATACGGGTTAGAGTTAATCCTTAGGTTTGCAAGAGGTTATAAACTCTAGTTGTATTGTTCAAGTTAGAGTTAACTTGAAGTAGTCGCAACAACCTGTGGCATGTTGCTATACGGGTTAGAGTTAATCCTTAGGTTTGCAAGAGGTTATAAACTCTAGTTGTATTGTTCAAGTTAGAGTTAACTTGAAGTAGTCGCAACAACCTGTGGCATGTTGCTATACGGGTTAGAGTTAATCCTTAGGTTTGCAAGAGGTTATAAACTCTAGTTGTATTGTTCAAGTTAGAGTTAACTTGAAGTAGTCGCAACAACCTGTGGCATGTTGCTATACGGGTTAGAGTTAATCCTTAGGTTTGCAAGAGGTTATAAACTCTAGTTGTATTGTTCAAGTTAGAGTTAACTTGAAGTAGTCGCAACAACCTGTGGCATGTTGCTATACGGGTTAGAGTTAATCCTTAGGTTTGCAAGAGGTTATAAACTCTAGTTGTATTGTTCAAGTTAGAGTTAACTTGAAGTAGTCGCAACAACCTGTGGCATGTTGCTATACGGGTTAGAGTTAATCCTTAGGTTTGCAAGAGGTTATAAACTCTAGTTGTATTGTTCAAGTTAGAGTTAACTTGAAGTAGTCGCAACAACCTGTGGCATGTTGCTATACGGGTTAGAGTTAATCCTTAGGTTTGCAAGAGGTTATAAACTCTAGTTGTATTGTTCAAGTTAGAGTTAACTTGAAGTAGTCGCAACAACCTGTGGCATGTTGCTATACGGGTTAGAGTTAATCCTTAGGTTTGCAAGAGGTTATAAACTCTAGTTGTATTGTTCAAGTTAGAGTTAACTTGAAGTAGTCGCAACAACCTGTGGCATGTTGCTATACGGGTTAGAGTTAATCCTTAGGTTTGCAAGAGGTTATAAACTCTAGTTGTATTGTTCAAGTTAGAGTTAACTTGAAGTAGTCGCAACAACCTGTGGCATGTTGCTATACGGGTTAGAGTTAATCCTTAGGTTTGCAAGAGGTTATAAACTCTAGTTGTATTGTTCAAGTTAGAGTTAACTTGAAGTAGTCGCAACAACCTGTGGCATGTTGCTATACGGGTTAGAGTTAATCCTTAGGTTTGCAAGAGGTTATAAACTCTAGTTGTATTGTTCAAGTTAGAGTTAACTTGAAGTAGTCGCAACAACCTGTGGCATGTTGCTATACGGGTTAGAGTTAATCCTTAGGTTTGCAAGAGGTTATAAACTCTAGTTGTATTGTTCAAGTTAGAGTTAACTTGAAGTAGTCGCAACAACCTGTGGCATGTTGCTATACGGGTTAGAGTTAATCCTTAGGTTTGCAAGAGGTTATAAACTCTAGTTGTATTGTTCAAGTTAGAGTTAACTTGAAGTAGTCGCAATAGCCTGTGGCTTGTTGCTTCAAGAGTTAGAGGTAATCTTAAGGTTTGTAAGAGTTTGTAAACTTTGTTGTTGGCTCAGAGTTGTAGTAAAGTGCTTGGTGAAAATCCTACTGGGTAGTAGGTCGTGATTTTTTCACCTTTTGAGCCTAGTATTTTTCACGTAAAAATTCTTGTGTTCTTTACTTTTTGTATTATTTATTCCGCAACTGTAGTGTAAGGAACGCATAGAAGAATCAGGTCCTTCGATAATCCAATGCAGGCAAAAATCAGGCATCAGACAAATACCCCTCTCTTGTGTGGTATTGAAATATAGAACATTAGTAACGTAGTCGTGGATTCCTTGGAAAAGTTTTCTACCCAAATTGAGGATTCAGTATTGTACTTAAGGGAAGAAGACATGGAAATAGAGATTAGATCTCACATGCATAGGGATACCTCGAAGATCTCTACTTTTCGCTTCAAAACTACTAAACATTCAGGCTGGTATTTTCAACCTCCATAATGTTTTCAAGGAATTGAGGAAGTAGGGGAGAGTGGAAATGGAAGATTTTATCATCAAACCTAAGAAGGAGCATGGGTAGGCTTCCTTAGCGGCATGAAGACTCTGTGGTCGTAAAGTTGTACAAAGATAGTTCTAACTTAGCTTGTTAGTTATCCTTTTTTGGTGCTTTATTAACGCTAGCATCTATTGGAGGTTTTGATTTATGTCCCCCTCATTCTACAATATTTTGGTTGATAAATGCACATGACAGTGGTTCGTTTTTCAAAAAGAAAAAATTACAAAGAAGATACAAAATTATAAAGGCTTGAAAATTTATACAACCTAACAAAATGAGAGCTAAAATCAGTGTGGCAAAAAACATACAAACGGAGAGCTGAAATCAATGTGACAAGGAAATAAATTTAAAGAACCCATAAATTGAAATATGAGTAACCCTACTTTTTCACCACTGGGAACTAATACGGTTGGGGAAGGGAATGAAATGGAGTCTTTTTTAGGCTTAGATGTGTTTTAAGTTGGGGGTGTATTTGGGTCGGGGTCGGGTTATAATTGACTAAACCAGATAATAGAAAGAGGATGTGTTGGTTTAATTTGGTGAAGACACGTGGCATGCCGTCTAATTAAAGGATATTTTTGAATTATAATGTAACGGTAGGGACTCAGATAGCCAAATAGTATAACATAGAATATTTTTAAATCATTTTCAATTGTACAAGGGTATTTTTGACCCTTTACCGAATGGAAAACTAGTCTTAAAAAAAGTCCTTAAGTCATTATATAGTGTTATCTCTGCATCGTATTCTGAAAGAGACATCCACCAAAAACTTCATATTAAGTTAGTTAAGTCGATTGTTAACTGTTAGAGCCTCCGATCACGCCAATTATGCCTTATAATAAGGACTAAGTGATCGTTACAAATATAATCCGGTCTAAGAGATCGAATCCCACAAAGAACTAAGATTTATCTACAACTGTTCAATATCACTAAGGAGACAAGTTTAAATAAGTTTTGAGTTATAAAGATAAAGATTTTTATTTCTGACTAATTAATAACAAATATTAAAGAAGAAAAATTATAAACTATAGAGACTAAGGGTTGGAAATAAGATTGAAAAAGTCTAGAGTTATGATTTTTCCAATTATCAGAATCTTTCCCGCTAAGTCTCCTATAATTTTGCCTAATAATTTGTCACTTATCATGAGCGCTCAGCTTATTGTAATTCCCTCTCGAGTAACCACAATAATGTAATAGTCATATCCTCTTGAATTACGCTAGCTTGCACTTTCTCACCGCTCACTATAACCACGTCCAAGCTTTGTTATCTCTAATCCCACTTTTAAACATGTCGTATTGATCTCTCATATACTTTGCGAGTAGGGTTGTTCAGCAAAAATATAAATATATACACTCTCTCAAGTAATACACAATACATAGGCATAGTCAATTGAGAGCTCTTCAATTAACTAAAATAAGCACACATGTCAATACGTAGAAATATTCAAATGTAAAATTATATTAGAACGTAAAAAAGAATTTATCCTTCAAAAAGTTCAATCAAATCTAGAATAGAAATTAGCTATTCATAGTTATGCTAACGATCACGCTAATAATTAAAAGTTTTAATTTACAAAATAAGGAAGAATCATAAAAAGAAATCTTTTAATTCGATGCTTGCAATTGTTCTAGCTGTCTTTGGCCTCCCAAAATAATGTTCCCCCTCAAGAACTAAGTTTAGGTAGTTATAAGGTAGGGTAAAGTTTAGGGCCGTAATAACCAAGTCCCAAGCTGACTAGGAGTCAACGCCTCGGAATAGGGCCCTTGGCACGTCGCGCCCTTTCCGTCTCGCCCTGGAGCTCGCCTAGCACGCTCTAAGGCGCGATGCTTTCGCGGCTTTACGTCGTGATTTTTCTCGCGATCTACTTTGTTGTCTTTGATACCTCTTTGCCAACTTTCTTTCCACTTGAACAGAATTGAGCTACACAACCATGCAAGATGAGTTCTGAGCTTCAGTTATGTAGGACAATTGATAGAGAAAGAGGACGAGTGATAGAGAATTAGTTATTCTCATTTCAACTAAGAGAAATCTGTATAGTATACAACCTATTTATACAAAATCTTAAAATATCTACTAATTATCTCACTAATACTCATTACTGACCTAACAACCTTCTAACAATAGTTAGAATCGCCTAACTAACTAACACACATGCTTGTCACCTGCTTACTACTTAGCTGCCTCAATACTCCCCATCAAGCTGGTAGGTGTGAAGATGTTGAGCACTCCCAGCTTGGACATTAAAAACTCATGATGTGGTCTTGGAAGCCCTTTAGTGATTATGTTTGCCAGTTGGTCTCTTGATCCTACATGTACTGTCTTGATCAACCCCTTTTAATTTTTTTCTCTAATGAAGTGGCAATCTATTTCATTATGTTTTGTTCTCTTATGATGTACTGGATTTTCTTTTATCTGCAATGCAGCTTTACTTTCACAGTGCAGCAAAACTAGCAACTCTACCTCTGCTCCTAGCTCGTTGAACACCCCTATTATCCACACCAACTCTGAAACCACTGAGGCCATGCTTATGTACTCTGCTTCTGCTGAGTTATAGGATATTGTACTTTGGTTCTTAAACTTCCATGGAACCAATGAATCTCCATGTTTCACAAATAATCCTGTTACAAATTTTCTTGTATTTGGACAAGATTCCCATCAGCATCACAAAATATAGTCAATGTGTTCTTCTTGTTGCTGCTTATCATGATGCCTAATCCTGGTTCCTTTTTTACATATTTGACTACCCTTATGGCTGCTTTCCAATGTGACTTCTTTGGATTTTGCATGAACTAGCTAAGTGTTTGAACATCAAAAGTAATGCCCAGCCTGATCAAGGCTAGATACAACAACTTACCAATCAACCTTTGATATTGTCCCTTGTCTTCTAGTGGTTCATCACTACCTGATCCTGTGATCTCATCTAGTTCAGTAGTTGTGAGCTTCTGATTGTAAACCAAAGGTGTCTAGCTTGGCTTAGCTGCACTCAATCCCATTTATGATATCAGCTCCAAGCTATACTTTCTTTGGTTCATCATAATGTCTTTGTGAGATCTGCAGAATTCAATGCCCAAGAAATATTTCAGTTCTCCCAAATCCTTAAGCTTGAAGGACTAATGTAATTGCTTCTTGGTTTCTTTCATAAGCATCAGATCATTACTAGTTATTAGCATGTCATCCATATTTACAAGGATGACCAGCATTTTACTGTCTTGCTTATTTGTAAACAAGGAATAATCTAGAGAACTTTGCACAAATCCTTGATGAATCAGTGCCTCAGTTAACTTGGCATTCCACTTCATGCTTGCTTGCTTCAGCCCATATAGGGATTTGACAAGTCTACACACCTTGCCTTCATTCTCCCCTTAGCTGGAAAATCCCTCAAGAAACTTCATGTATACTTCATTATAGAGATCCCCTTAAAGTAAGGCATTATATACATCCATTTGATGTATATGCCACCCTTCAGTTGCTACAACAGAAATCACTGCTCTTACAGTAACCATTTTCATAACTAGAAAAAATATTTCACGGTAGTCCAGACCTTCTTTCTGGCTATACCCCTTGTCTACCAAGCATGCTTTAAACCTCTCAATGTATCCATTTGCTTTGGACTTTACCTTGCAAACCCATCTGCAACCTATAGGAGTTTTTTCTGCTAGTAGTGCCACTAATTCCCATGTCTTGTTTTCCTCTAAGGCTTGGTTTCTGCCTTCATGGATTCAATCCACCTCTTATCTTTGAATGCTACATAGAATATTTTAGGTTCAACAACAACTGATAAAGCTCCCAAATAACTCTGATAGGCTGGCTTCAATCCATCATAAGACACATAATTTCAAGTGGAACAAGGTTTAAGTAACTGATCTAGTACAACTGCAGTCACATAGTCAGTCATCCAAACTAGTACTCATTTGTCTCTGGTGGACTTCCTAGTACCCTCTTCATCATGGCTTTACACTTCATTATGTTTTTGTACTTCATCACTTGTTTGTTCTGTCTCCCTATTGGTGAAATGTTGGTGGTGAACATGATATGTCAAAGTCATGCCCTCTTCTGCATCAGTTGTCCCTGTAATATCATCTAGAACAGTCTGCTCCTCAATGTTGAAGTCATTTGGTGGAATGTCAGTTGGTGAGTTGGCTGCTGCATCATGTTCTGCAAACTCCATGTCTACAAATAGATGTTATTTTTCTTGTTTCTTATATTTAAAAAGAAACAAGGACTCTTTGAAGATAACATCCCTATTCACAAAAAAATATTGCTTAGTTAAATCATATAGGATGTAACCCTTTGTGACTTCTGAATATCCCATTAAGACTGTTGTTGTTGCTCTAGTTGCAAACTTCTCATGAACATTCATTCTCTTTGCAAAGAACAGACAACCAATTGTCCTTATATGTTCAATGTTTGGCTTTTTTTTTGTGAAAGACTTCGAAAGGATTTTTCCCTATTAATACACTTGATGGTAATCTATTAGTGACATACACTCCTGCCAGCACATAGTGTCCCCAAAATCTCAGAGGTATGTACCCTTGAAACCTCATTACCCTTGCTATTTCTAGTACATACCCGTGCTTTCTTTCAACAATTCCTTTCTGCTGAGGTGTGTAAACACATGTCCTCTAATGAATGATTCTATTCGATTGGAACAACTTACTACATGCCTCATTTACAAATTCTGTCCCATTATTTGTTCTAATAATTTTGACTTGTCTATTGAACTGAGTCTGAACTAGCTTCTAAATATTTCTTAGTAAAATCAATACATCACTTTTCAATTTCAATAAGAAAACCCAAGTCATCTATGAATGATCATCAACAATTGTCAAAAACAGTTTATTACCATCAAAGGTTTGGACAACATATGGTCCCCATACATAAATATGTAACAAGTGAAACACATCTTCAACTATGTTACTACTTGTGCTAAATAGTAGCCTACAATGTCTAGCTAGAGGACACACATTACAATTTTCCATCTTCCTTTTACAGTCATCATAGGTTAGTAAAAAAAGATGCTTCAGTGATCCTGTTGAAGCATGTCCAAGACTTCTGTGCCAGAGTAAAATGTCTAAGTCTGACATCTTTGCAACCAAACCTTGAAGTATCCCTTTATTATTCCTAGCAGTAGTTTATGATAATAGGTAAAGGTTTTTTCTTTCTTTCCAATCACCTTCACCTTCTCACTGCAAAGGTCCTGAAGTAGATAGAAATTAGGGTAAAAAGTTGCATATCAATTTAAATCCTTTGGGATTTTTGATACTGACAACAAATTATACTTGAACTCAGGTAAGTATAGCACATTATCAATTTTTCCTGCATTTGCTACATTACATGATCCCATATGAGTCACATTTGATACATCTCCATTAGGCAAGTGTACTTTCTTTGTATGTATTCCAGCAACTTTCAATTTATTTTCTAATATACCTAAATTAGAAGTCATATGGTTTGTAGCCCCAGTATCTATAATCCATTCATGATTATTATCATCAACAAGGAAAGCATTAACACCACCTGCCATATTAGTTGAGGCTTCTAACATATTGTCCTTATTGAGAAACCTAAGTATCTGGTTGTACTGTTCTGCTGTGAAATGAGGAATTTGAGGAACCTTGAAATCATCTTGAGTCACTCATCTTCCTGCTGCATCCTGTAGCTTAGGTTCTCATGCCATTGCATTGTGAGCTGTATTGCCTCCAAATTTCTTTTTGAACTTGAAGTCAATGGTAACCAATCAATCTATATCATCCTTCTCTAGTATGACCTTTCATTTTGTAGTAATCACAGAATAAATTATAATTCTTCCTAGGCTTCTGAGTATTGAATCATTTTGTTGTTAATAGGGCTGCCATTTCAACATTATCACCAGGTACTACTGCATTTTTCATACTTCTTTGGCTTTCTCTTTCCATCAGCATATAGTAGGCTTTGTTCACAGTTGGGAGTGGTTCTATCATCGTGATCTACTCACGTGCCTGTTCATATGTCTCATTGAGTCCCATGAGGAACTGCAATAGCTTCTGCCTACGCATAAAAACGTCATATTTATTTGACTTTGCACAATCACAACTAGGAGCTGGTGCCAAACAGTCAAATTCAGCCCAAAGTTCATGCAATTTTGAGAAATAAGTTGAAATAAGGTCAATTCTAGAGCCATTGACCTTATCAAATCTCTCCTTCAAGTCCTTCCAAACAACACATGCATTCTAAGAATACACGATTCCACTTAGCAAATCACTCGATACACAGTTTATTATCCACGAGAGAATAATTATATTGCATCTCTCCCACGGATCTGCCAAATTCGTACCGTAATCTTCCTTCTTATAGGTGCCTTCAATGAATCCTATTTTATTGCGACCTAATATTGCGATACGCATTGCCCTGCTCCACACAGAAATTGTCTGATCCAGTCAACTGTTGTGAGATTAAGACAACTCTTGAATTGTCCGTTGAGTGTAGAAATAGAGGATGATTGTGACTTAAATTTTCTGGCAACGTTTTATCAACAGTGACTATTTTATGATTTCTTCAATTCGTGCCCTAGATTTGTAGAAATGAAGATAAAACTACATAATCAAAACGAATTGCGAAAATTAAGTTGAGATCGATGAGCTTAGGTCCATATTAATGGCCTCTCTGCTATGATACCATGAACAAAACTGAGCTACATAGACATGCAAGCTGAGTTCTGAGTTTCAGTTATGGAGGACAATTGACAGAGAAAGAAGACGAGTGAGAGAGAATCAATTATTCTCATTTCAACTAAGAGAAATCTGTACAGTATACACCTATTTATACTTAAGCTTAAAACATCTACTAACTATCTAACTAATACTCATTACTATAACAACCTTCTAACAATAATTAGAACTGCCTAACTAACTAACGCACATACTTGTCACGTGCTCACTACTTAGCTGCCTCAATACCACTTCATTCCCAAATTGAAGAGAGTTGTAATGAAGCTATCGAGTACTAGAGATTAGTAATAATGTCTTAATGTTAGTTGAAGTAGATGAAGTTAAAAGTTAAGATAGTTGTAAGGAATATAACTTCGGCTCATAAGTGAGGAAAGTCATTTTCTTACTTTTGATGGAAAATATTTTCCTAAAAAATGACATTCATTGTTTGAAACACCAGAAAATGACTTATCACGGGTAACACTTTTCTTCCTGTCAAACACACCCTAAATATCAAGATTAATTTAGTAAATGCATAAAACAAAATAATAGATGGAATAGTTTTGAGCATAAAAAGAAAAAGCATAAAATTAATAGTTATGTAAGGCTACACGTGCAAACATGGTAAATGTTTGATATATAAAAATAAAATTCACCGTTTGTTCATAATATGTAAGAAATGCATTTTAATAAATAATCTCAACGAACAATTTACCATCATCCTGTATACCCTTTTCCTTAGTGACCCACAAATCTTAACTAAAGATCATCATTGAATCATCCTTCATCCCAAAAAATGACTTTGGCTTATAAGCCACATTAATAAATGTATTTATTATCTCACTGTGATAGTAATAAGAATCTCTACTTGGCCTTGATTAGGTGTTTGCACTAATTTAATCCCGCATCTCCAGCACCAATTCGACAAGTTTGGAGTTGAGACGTAATAGCTTGATCATTAATTTCGGTAGATGTCTGAATGCCTCCTGAAAACAAATTTTATTATGATCAGTATTTTTCCTTCATTTCAATTCTCAAAATATTGAAATCGCTACAAGAATGACACCAACAACAATAACAAAAGAAAACCTTGTCTTCTTTTCATTTCACTTTTTAGGGTTTAAGTAGAGAATTTTACCAAAGCTATCTAAGCGTCTTGTTCATATTTTTCTTCGAAAGAAATTGCATCTTATTGTGTATAGATTCTTAAGCCTAAAATAACAAAAACAAATTAATGATATATTTTTTAATATACTTGACTATTAGTCATTTTGGTTCTTCACAAGAACAAAATCAATCTAAGATGAGAAAATTAAGAAATAGATCTATTCAAGTTTTAGGAATACTAGATTAATTATTTAAAGTCTCACCATCTTGAACCCCTTTAGCGGAATCTTCTAAACTTTCATTTGCCCTGAAAAGAAAAAGAAACGAAACAAAAAAATAAAATTGTTAGTTTTTTCATGTTTGTTAGAAAATAAAAAGAATTTTGATAGAGAAGCGATATATAGGGGAAAAAGAAGAAAAAAGTCTAAGATATAGCAAAACCTGTCAGCTTCAGCCAATTTTTGTTTCTCAATAAACTCCAGATCTACTTTTTTTGATCGAAAAGCTCTTCGTACACCTGGTGCCTTATAGGACTGCATACCACAAAATAATTTGGATATGGATAATAATTAACTCAGTTATTTTGAATTTTAAAAGTTATGAAATAGTATTGGATTATTCCACGTTGAAACATTCAAATTACATCTCAAAATTGGAAAAATGGTCATATAATTAAACTTTTATAAGGAAAAAAATGCTCTTTTAAAATAAATAATTAATTATTAACAATATCTTCATTATTAATCACAACATAACAATCCCTTTCTTATTAATCACGCACATTAATAACGCATCAAATAACCTCTTACACTTTATAATTCCGGCATAATTAATATGTGAAGCAAATAACCTCTTAGAGTACGTATCAAAATGAAAAGAGGGTCATATAAATTAGAACAATTAGAACAAAAACACTCAGAAAGAGTACATATTTACTTACCTTATCAACATAGCCTGCAGTTTTTCCATTTTTGCGGCAGATCTCAATCTTTTCCCATCCTTCAGGCAACCAAGAATTGCCATCACCACTGCTAGATTGCCTCCGTTTTCTTCTCTTCTTTTGTGTCTCTTCTTTTGTGTCTCTTCTTTTGCATTGCTAGATTGTCCAGTTTCTTGCACAAATTGTGCAGTTTCTTGCTCAAGCTGTCCAGTTTCTTGCACAAACTGTCCAGTTTCTTGCTCAAATTGTCCAGTTACTTGCTCTGAAGGTGTTTTCTCTTCAGAGCTAATAATAACAGGTTCTTTATTCTCCATTTGAAAATTTTCTTCAACTGATTTTGTTAGCTTAGACTGTGCATCATCTGCCTCATCAGCTTTCTCTTTGGATTTTTTTGCTCTCCTTGCCTCTCTGTAGGCTTCAAGAACTGGATCAGGTGAAACATCAGAAACTATTGGTGAACAACAATCCTCAAAATCACTATAGTTGAAACTCTCTACCATTTTGTTATTCTTTTTTTTTTTTCCTATGATAGAACTCAAATACTCATCATATATATATATATGCAAAAGCAAAAATGCTAAGTAATAGATTTTTTGAATCTACATGATCTGTACATTGCATTCATTGTTAGAAATCTAATAAGTTTTCTTCCATATTTGCTTTTTCAGAAAACTATGCTATATTTTCCATATTTACATAATAGATTGCCTATTTTTAAAGTTTGAGGTGGATTTGGATTAAGAAGATTAATTAATACTTACCTTTAAGGAAAGGCATCCTTATCTGTAATTGAAGAGTAGAGAAAACTAATTTGGTAAGTTTTTAATTGTTTTCAAGTTTAACTTCTTAATTAGTATAATAGGTGTTTATGGAAGTACAACGAGGACTGAAATTTGAATAGGTGTTATGTATATGGAAAGGAATATAAGAACTGAAGAATCAAGATCTATCTAAAACTACGTAGAACACAGATTGAAGGTTTTGCTAAAGGATGCCTACTAATACAACTACTACTAAAAACAATTAAATTAACAAAAAACAAAACAAAAGAACAATAAGAACAACAACAACAATAACCATCAAAATGATTTTGTTCTAGAGCAACAACTATGCAGATAATATTTTTCATCAAGTTATATAAAATAAGACTATCCAAAAACGTGCACTATTCAGTTCATTTGAGTATATGGCAATCTCTCTCTCTCTAATGGGTACGTAAAATTGAAATACTAAGTAATGACTTGAATCACAATTTCACGAATCTAATTAGTAGATATTTAAATAAACAATGGTGAATTAAGGCACCAATTTAACCTCAAATTAAGTTAGTCCAGAATCTTGTTAACCCTTTCTTGAACAATACATTTTCTAGTTAAGTCCCTTGTTAATGCTCAGAGTTAGTGTCACGACCCAAAATCCGACTAGTCGTGATGACACCTAACCCACCCTTTAGGTAAGCTACTTAACCACTAACCAATTCCAATAACAATTAATAAAACAATTTAAGTAAAGAATTATCTTAATCTTATACTATACATTCCCTGAGAACTGATAATACAAATCATGAGCTTCTAAGAATAGAGTTTACAAGGCTGATATGAACTAAATACACTTTCTGTTTAAAAAGTACATAAATAGAGTTTTAAAAATCGAAGGCTACCATAAACAAGAGCCAGCGACAATATGGATGCGGGTACATCTTCCAATCCATTTCTATCGAACACAGCAACATCGACATCCAAAATCTGCACGCAATGTGCAGAAGTGTAGTATCAGTACAACCGACCCCATGTACTGAGTAAGTAACAAACCTACCCTTACGTTGAAAGCAGTGACGGGCTGGAACATAGGTCGTGTAATGACCTGGCCGGCCGTTTTGAATATTATAACCCCGTTCCACCATTTACTACTCAATTTATGCCTTAAAATTGATTTATGACTTATCGGGTTAGTTGGTTCGGGTCCGGAGAGGTGAAATGAGACACTTAGTCTCATAATTAAAAATTTAAGTTAGAAAAGTTAACCGGATATGGACCTATGTGTAAACGACCTCGGATTCGAATCCTGATAATTCCAATAGCTCCGTATGGTAATTTTGGACTTAGGAGCGTGCTCAAAAAATTATTTGGAGGTCCGTAGTGGAATTAGGCTTGAAATACCGAAAGTTGAATTTTTGGGAAGTTTGACCGGGGGATTGACTTTTTGATATCGGAGTCGGAATCCGATTCTTAAAATTAGAATACCTCTGTTATGTCATTTATGACTTGTGTGAAAAAGTCGAGGTTAATCAGACGTGATTTGATGTGTTCCGGCGTCGTTTGTGAAAACTTGAAATTTTAAAATTCATTAGGCTTGAATTGGGGTATGATTCGTGGTTTTAGCGTTGTTGGATGTGATTTGAAGATTCGACTAAGTTCGAATGATGTTTTAGGACTAGTTGGTATATTTGGTTGAGGTTCCGAGGTCCTCAAGTGAGTATCTGATGGTTAACGAATAAAATATTGAACTACAACAGCTGCTGCAATTTCCTTCTGCTGGAAATTTCTTCTGCAAGATTCGAGCCCAAAAATGGAGCCCAGAATCGAGCCCAAAAATCGAGCCCAGAATCAACCCACAATTGAGCCCAGAATCGAGGGTCACGATCGAAGGTAGGGTCGAGGACCAGGATCGAAGCCACAATCAAGCCCATGGTCGAGGGCTACGATCAAAGGTAGGGTCGAGGACCATGATCGAAACCATGATCGAAGGCCAGGGGTCGAGGGCTATGATCGAGGGCCAGGATCGAGGGTCAGAATTGAGGCCCAGGATCGAGACCCAGGATCGAGGCCCAGGATCGAGACCTAGGATCGAGGACCAAGATCGAAGGCCAAGATTGAGGCAGGACCGAGGCTGTCTAGGCAGAATTATAAAGCATGGGACTTCGTCCCATTCGCCATTTTTGGAAAGTTGGAGCTTGAGGAGAGGCGATTTATGATAGATTTGCAAGGAAAACTTGAGGTAAGTCCCTTGTGATTATTTCTACTCCATAATATTGAATTATCATCGAATAATCCGACTAGATTACATGTTTTTGAGGTGTAAATCGGTGATTTGAACTTAGAAATTTGGAAATAAGATTTGTAGATTTGAGGGTCGAGTTGAGGTCGGATTTTGGTAAAATTGGTATAGGTAGACTCATGGTTGAATGGGCTTTCGGATTTTGTAACTTTTGTCGGATTCCGAGATGTGGGCCCCATGGGCGAGTTTTGAGCTAAAATTTGGATTTTTATGGAAAAAGTATATTTTCTTATGATATTAATTTCAATAAATTTTATTGACTGAAACGAATCATTTGTGACTAGATTCGACGCGTTTGGAGGCCAATTCACGAGGCAAGGGCTTAGCAAAATAAGAATTTCACGGTCTGAGGTAAGTAACAGTTTTAAATCTGGTCCAAAGGGTATGAAACCCCAGAATTTTGTGTCATATGATTATTTTGGAGGTGACGCACGTGATAGGTGACAGGCGTGTGGGCGTGCACCGAGGGGATTGTGACTTGGTCCGTCCCGTGGAAACTGTAAAACTGAATAACTTGTTGATAATTATATGCTCTCTATGTGTTGTGAAAATTTGACTGTAAGACATGTTAAAAATCATGTTTGGTCTATATGTTGGTACTGCTGGGACCCACAGAGGTCGTGTACATGTTGAATTATCTGCTAAATTGTTGTTTGGTAGTCAGTCACAATTTACTTGTTTATTTTATCTCAGTCTCTATTGTTCATTATTGATGCATCATAACATTGTTGTTTGGGATGATTTTATGATTATTGAGAGCCCGAGAAACTGGAGAGATTTATGAATGAGTGAGGTCGAGGGCCTGATTGTGAGTTATTATACTATAGCACATGAGTTGGCCATGTGGATCCTTATATTCTACTATAGCACGTGAGTTGGCCGTGCGGATCCAGATATTTATATTATGGCACGTGAGTTGTCCGTGCAGCACGTGAGTTGTCCGTGCATATTATAGCGCTTGGGCTGTAGGAGACTCTCCGGAGTCTGTACACCCCCAATGAGCGCGGGTACTCATTGAGTGTGAGTGCTGAGGGCAGAGAGCCGAGTGGTTGAGCTGTTGTGATGAGTTGAGTGGCTGTTGCCTGAGAGGCTGTACTTGCTTTGCATTTGTTGTTGCACTTGGTTGCTATCTATCATTATTGTGAAATCTCTGAAAGATTCTATATCCGGATTACATGAACTTGAACTGTATAAAATTGATTTGACTTAAACTGCCGGATTTGAAAGCATGTTTATTCTTTGATAGAATTACTGAAAGTGAACTATAACTGTGTAGCTCGCCATTATCTTCAGTTCCTTAGTTATTATTATTACTTGTTGAGTTGGTTGTACTCATACTACACCTTGCACTTCGTGTGCGGATCCAGGTGTTCCTGGACATAGCGGGGGTTGATCATTTCGCGCAGTTAATTTTCAGGAGATTTTGAGGTAGCTGCCGTGTTCCGCAGGCCTTGTCTCTCCTTTTCTATCTCCTTGTTTACTTATTTGATCTTAGACTATTATAGACCGTATTTTCCAGACTGTATTCATATTAGATGCTCATGTACTCAGTGACACCAGGTTCTGGGGAGGGTTCGTGTTAGTATTTGTGAGATTTTGTATTGTATTAAATTATTGTATTTTCAAACTTAAGAGAAAATTATGGTTTATCGATATTATCGGCTTGCCTAGTATCGAGATAGGCGCCATCACGACAGGTTAGGATTTTGGGTCGTGACAGGTCGAGTCCAACATCAATAACCAATAGCAGTTCATAACAACGTAGAGCATATAAATAAGAAAGTAACTCAGCGATAACAATGCTCAGCTATCTCATAGTTTTCCGAAAATAGTTCCACCTTTCAAGAATATCAGTGAAAACTTAAATCTTTTACCAAAATCGTCATAAAATATGAGATAATTTGAAAACCCTAAATCTTTCCAAAAGAAAATCCTTTCCCCAATAAATTAGATGTTTCGTTTTCTTTCCAGATAGCAAGTGTGAAATACCTCTCAATGCCTACATATAAATGTGTGTAAAAATTCATGAATGACGTGATACCGTACAACATGAGAAAAAATGCATCTCTATGCATGTATGTCATGTGTGCATGCCAATGCCATCTATCTCAGAGATGAATCAGGTACTCACACTCTCGGAGTACTCAATATCACTGTCTCACACTTTCCACTCATCATGCTCAACCACTCGGTACTGTATATGGCCCATACGGCCCAGGGAAATCCATCCCAGAACATATAAAACACTCACTATAAGTCACCCAGTACCGAGGAAAAAGAGCAATCCAACACTGTAGAGAAATCCATCTCCAGGTAGTAAGTACTTCGGACAAATCCATGTCCAGAGAAATCCATCCCTCAATAGTATCATCCACACTCACTGAGGGTGTACAAACTCCGTAGGGGCTCCTTCAGCCCAACCGTTATAAACCGCACGGACAACTCACGTGCTATAGTAAAACCCAAAAGGCCTGCTGCAGGTGGGCAACCCCGATCCATATAATAATAATACTAATCATAATAATAATAATAATAATAATAATAATATATAAAGCCAATATGGCTTGCTGCACGTGGGCAGCCCCGATCCACATAATAATATCCTCACAGCCAGGCTCTCGGCCTCCCTCAGTCATCAATCTCTATCTCATGGGCTCAAAATGTCATGAAAATAGCCCAGAAATGATGATATGATGTATCAATAAATAACAGAGACTGAGATATGATATGCAATGAAGTGAATATGACTGAGTATGAAATTTCATTTTGTAAACAAATAATTCACAATAATATGACCTCTGTGGGTCTCAATAATACTGCCACATAGCCTCACATGATTTTTAATATGATTCTCAGCTCAATTTCTTTATCACATAAAACTATATAGAAAATGCCAAGATTATTTGACTACAAAATTTCACGGAAACAATTATGTCACAATTTCTATGGTGCACGCCCACACGCCTGTCACCTAGCATGTGCGTCACCTCCAAACAATTCACATAATACGTATATTCAGGGTTCATACCCTCAGCTCCAAGATTAGAAGAGTTACTTACCTCGAACAAGACGAATCCAATTCCGAGCAAGATCAAAATGCTCCAGAAATCCCATTCTACGCGTATCAACTTTTGAACGGCTCAAATCTAGCCACAATAAATTTTATTCAGTCCTTACAATTATAGGGATTAATTCCATATCAAAATACTAATATTTTCATACAAAATCCGAAATTACACTCCAAATATCTCCCCACGTCTTGGAATCTGACGAAACATCACAAAATCCGATAACCCATCCAATTACAAGTTAAACCATATTAATTTCACTCAATTCCTACTCCAAATCGATGTTCAAAACTTGAAAATTCGTTTTATGAACTTTAGGCCAACACCCTCAATTTCCTCTTTAAATTCATCAACCAATTGCTAAAAATGAAGATAGATTCATGGAATATAATCACAAGGGAGTCAAGAACTCTAACCCCGAGTTGAGTGGAAAATTTCCTCTCCAAAGTCGTCCAAACTGAGCTCCAAAATATCCAAAATGAGAACAATCTCGAAAACCCTCGATTTTAACACTGCCCAGCCATTTTCGCACCTGCGGTGCCTGGGCTCGCACCTGCACATCCTCTTTTGCGGAAAGATTGCGCGCCTGCGGATACAGCCATCTTTCCAAATCCTCGCATCTGCGGCGCCCTTCTCGTATCTGCGGGCTCGCAGATGCGCATTACCCTTCGCACCTGCATTCGCCCAAGCCATCCCCAGTCCCGCATCTGCGTCAACCATGCCGCACCTGTGGCATCGCACCTGCGGCCAAGACCCACGCAGCTGCGATCACACCAGAGGCAGTCGTTCGAGCATTTTCCTTAAGTCCGAATTTGATCCGTTAACAATCCAAAACTCACCTGAGGCCCCCGGGACCTCAACCAAATACACCAAAAGTCCTAAAACAAACCACAGACCTACTCGAGGCCTCAAATCATATCAGACAACATCGAAACGACGAATCATACCCTAATTCAAAATCTATTAACTTTGAAACTTCAACTTCCACAACTAATGCCGAAACCTATCAAATTACGTTAAATTGACCTCAAATTTGCACGCAAGTCACATTTCACATTACGGACCTATCCCAATTTTTAGAATCGGATTCCGACCTCGATATCAAAATGTCAACCCCTCGGTCAAACTTCCCAAAAATTCAACTTTCTCCATTTCAAGCCTAATTCTACTACGGAACTCCAAATAATTTTTCAGACACACTCCTAAGTCTAAAATCACCATACGGAGCTACTGGAATCAACATAATTTGAATCCTAGGTCATTTACACAAAGATCAACATCAGGTCAACTTTTCCAAGTTAAGCTTTCCATTTAAGAGACTAAATGTCTCATTTCACTCTACATTCTCTCCGGACCCGAACTAACTATCCTGATAAGTCATACAACAACTATAAAGCACAAACGGAGTAGTAAATGGGGGAACATGGCTGAAATGCTCAAAACGATCGGCCAGGTTGTTACATTCTCCACCACATAAACATACGTTCGTCCTCGAACGTGCCAAGAGTTATTTCCAAGCCATCAAATCACTATTCCATATTACCACGCACGCGCCCGGGGGTGATCCCACGTCACCCTATTCCACATAGGTCTGACAGCACAATACAACTTAAAATCTTTAATTTAATCTTAGCCCGAAAACCTTGGAATTCAATTCCCAACATTCAGGATTTCTTTTCAAGACACGAATCTTACATTTACACACTGTATGAGTCTAAACAAGATGCATCGAGCCATAACCATAACCACAGATATAATCACCTAACATATTACACAACTCGCATGCTCGTAGCACTATTCCTGATCACAGTAACTACTCCAAAACCAACCAAGTACTAGTATTAAACCCCATATCGAACCAAACTTCATTCCAAAACCTTTGTACACTGTTGATAATAAAAAAAAACACGCAGAATCTTGTAACCCCTTATCAGATAAACAAATCACGGATCTCTCTCGCCCCAACCAGAACCATAATCACTTTCTAGCCGACTTTCAATATTATCCTCCCAAATATACCGTTTCAAAAATGATAGTACCTATTCTAGGTCCAATGACCATATATATTATTAAACACAACTATCCCACAAACATGCCACAAACCGTGCCATCAGTGCGCCAATACGCAATAATTCAAATATACTCAGTCATGGAAAATGACTCAATTGAGAGAACTGCCCTGCAATATTAACAAGTACCGCCATAACGAAATGCTAAAAATACATCACATACCGTAGAACCATACATGATTCTAACACAAGGTTCATACCTTAACATAACACCGCTGCAACGCATGACCCCATCCAAATGCTAGTCCATATTATATACCTCGAGCCACCCTGCTCAAAATCAACAACCACAGAGAGGCAAATGACACAATGCCACACAAAACCTGAAAGAACATAGCCAATATGCAATCAATCATGCAATACCCAAATACTCATCTAGCTCAAATTCCGCCATAAGACCCCCAATAGAACCGCACCATGTGTGCATATAACCAATGTATCACAACTCCTCGTAGCATAGAAGAGTAACTCATAGATCATTCAGAACATAAACAAGTCCAACACCAACTGAATGGCACATCCCTCAACAATAGCAGTGTGGAGCCAACCAATCCGACTCGATGTAGAATACACATCCAAATTGGGCCTACCAATGAACCCCCAACTCGACTCTGGTTACCCACAAATAGATAAATAACCCTCCGAAAACCCACAAAGACCGAGTTATAATACATACTATTATTTAGCTAGCTTCGGCCATGACTTCATAGTCCGAAACCATGAAACAATATGCACTTGACAACTCCCGGTCTCCAAATCCATAGAACACACGAATCATCATTTCCGATCCCAACTCCACCGCCAGAATGTCTAACACATCTCTCATCCACGACAATCTCACAAGGAATACTTCTAAAATTCTTCCGTGCCACCTAGCAAAATTTAAATATCAGCAGTCGATCAACATGAGAGTGCCGCAACACCTATGAAATATCCATAATTCAAAACATAGTGCACCTTCTGAAATGTACACTCTACTCACGCAATACCAAATAGTTATAGCATTTATCTAAACATCGAAAACTGTCCATGCCATCTAAGAATTTATGACCACCCCTTCAAAACTGAACCATGACCTTGCACACGCAAACCTTACTCCCATACCACATACCGCATCTATCATGCTATCATATGAAAAATACTGAAACCTCATAATCATTCTGAGTCACAAGTAAAATACATATCCGATAAGCAATAAGCCTCCCATTTGATCTCATCCGGTAGAAAATCACAATACTTAACATGCTCCTCAGACCGGTAGGAAATATCATCCATATCAAATAATGGTAGAAATTCTCAAAATGCATTGGGATCCATTTGCACATAATCAAGCAATCAGAACTGGATCTCTCTAACTCAACCAAGCCATGCAGGTTGCCAAACCCAAGAGTATTGCCACAAAGCACATGTAGAAAACCTCCACATCATAAGCACCCAAAGGACCGATCATATCCATTACCATACTGATCCAACCTACCCCTAAGTTGTCCTATTTCTCCGAGTCTCTTCCGAATTTGTCTTCAAATTGATACTTATCCTTACTAAAACACCACGATCTTTAACCACAACTCACCCTAGCATAGAACCACAATGCTCTACGACCCTTAAGCAACTGTATTCTTCATAAGCACCTTAATAAATACCACAACTGTAACACTCCCTCTGAAAATACCTTATGTGAATTTAAAATTGTTCTTCTTACCTTCCTTATACTAAAATGTATAATCCATAGTCATATAGAATTTCTGTAAGTCCAGGCGCCATCAAGTGTAAATCTCAAATTTTATCCATACACAAGTCCGGAGGAATTCTCAATTGTTTTATGTAAATCTAGGACCTATTGGGCCTTTCTCAAGAGTCATCCACTTTGCTCAATCCAAATTACACCGCCGAAATGGGCCAACAGACACGTGCCCCATTAGCACAACAACACTCAAAGAAGTAACTCCACTTTAATACCACCTATCAATTTCATACTCCGTGCGCACTACATCATCTACAAATAACAACTCACTCATCCCATGATTTTCATATACTCATAAGTGCAATATAACCTGTATCCAGGAATTTCCTTATTCGAGTCATCCTCGATCTCAACTTCTGCAAGTCATAACTAATCCACCAGTATGCCTCAGCCCAAAACCAAACCTTTACATATAACCAAGAAATTTAATTATCAATAGCATGCTTCCCCACTTGACTCAAAGCCATAGATTGAAATATTCCATAACTCACAATACCAATACTCTATTACTGCCATAATGGCACAGTCAGTTCAACGAAACGTCCTCTCAAAGTCATGCAACGCCAACCATAAAAATACCCCAAATCATTCGCTAAGCTCGCAATCATTCTCTTGACACTCAAGTCAACTTTCTTAGCCAGATTCAAATTCTAATCCCCACACATATGCCATGCTGGCAGAAAAGAAACTCTCCACTCACATAGAAGGAACATACCTACATAGATTGCTCCGCAGGGGACAATCCACCCGCATAGCCTCAAATTGGTATCTTTTTATACCCTTTCGCAGTTATAAATTTTTTATCAATCACTTACTCTATATGAATCCAAACTGATTAACCATACATGGGAATTTAATTTGTCCCAAAATTTAACAACATGAAAGATCTTTCAAAACATTCATACTCGAGTCTACACGTCACATCAAAACAAAAATCAAGTACCCAATGGACTTTCCTTTACATTTCAAAGGAACACTTCTCGTCACATTCAAATCATCTTAACACATCCCACATTTACATCATACTCATCACAAAGCCATTCCATCGCTCATCGAGCCATAAATTCTACTCGTACGGACATTACTGAACATATGAGTCCAAATATACAGGTGACAACTGAAGCTACCGTGCTTAAGCTGCTTGTCTAACCAAGGCCTCAAGTCCTCCAGAATGGCCCATCACCGAAACTCATAATACACATCTCGAACCTCGTTCATAGAATCACAAGCCGGTAATGCACAGCTGATACCGAGCGCTCACATGCACATACCAATGTGTGGAAGGAATTCAAAGGGTTACGCTTCAAGCTGAATCAATTCCGCACGATAAGGAACGAAAGATGGGAAGTATAAATCCTAAATGCCCTGTAGCCTCTCGAAGATAGGTATGGACATCATCATACCGATTCGCAAGATTCTACTAGACACTTGCTCATGACTTGTAGAACCTATAAACCTAGAGCTCTGATACCAATCTTTCCCGGCCCAAAATTTGACTAGTCGTGATGGCACCTAACCCACCCGCTTGGTAAGCCACTTAACCACTAACCAATTCCAATAACAATTAATAAAACACGTTAAGTAAAGAATTATCTTAATCTTATACTATACATTCCCCAAGAACTGCTAATACAAATCATGAGCTTTTAAGAATAGAGTTTACAAGGCTGATATGAACTAAATACACTTTCTATTTAAAAAGTACATAAATAGAGTTTTAAAAATCGAAGGCTACCATAAACAAGAGCCAGCGACAATATGGATGCGGGTACATCTTCCAATCCATTTCTATCGAACACAGCAACATCGACATCCAAAATCTGCACGCAATGTGCAGAAGTGTAGTATCAGTACAACCGACCCCATGTACTGAGTAAGTAACAAACCTAACCTTAGGTTGAAAGCAGTGATGAGCTGAAACATAGGTCGGGTCCAACACCAATAACAATAGCAGTTCATAACAACGTAGAGCATATAAATAAGAAAGTAATTCATAGATAGAAATGCTCAGCTATCTTACAATTTTTCGAAAATAGTTCAACCTTTCAAGAATATCAGTGAAAACTTGAATCCTTTACCAAAATCCTCATAAAATATGAGATAATTCTAAAACCCTAAATGTTTCCAAAAAAAAAAAAATCCTTTTCCACAATAAATTAGATGTTTCATTTTCTTTCCAGATAGCAAGTGTGAAATACCTCTCAATGCTCACATATCAATGTGTGCACAAATTCATGAATGACTTGATACCGTACAACATGAAAAACATATATCTCTATGCTTGTATGTTATGTGTGCATGCCAATGCCATGTATCTCAGAGATGAATTAGGTACTCACACTCTCAGAATACTCAATTTAACTGTCTCACACTTTCCACTCATCATGCTCAACCACTCGATACTGTATATGGCCCATACGTCCCAGGGAAATCCATTCCAGAACATATACAACACTGACTATAAGTCACCTAGAACCGAGGAAAAAGGGCAATCCAATCCTGTGGAGAAATCCATCTCCAGGTAGTAAGTACATCGGATAAATCCATGTCCTGGGAAATCCATCCCTCAATAGTATCATCCACGCTCACTGGGGATGTACAGACTCCGGAGGGGCTCCTTCAACCCAAGCGCTATAAACCGCACGGACAACTCACGTGCTATAGTAAAGCCTATAAGGCCTGCTACAGGCGGGCAACCCCTATCCACATAATAATAATAATATATATAAAACCAATATGGCCTGCTGCAGGCGGGCAACCCCAATCCACATAATAATATCCTCACAGCCAGGCTCTCAGCCTCCCTCAGTCATCAATCTCTCCAGTCTCTCTCTCATGGGCTCACAATGTCATGAAAATAGCCCAACAATAATGATATGATGTATCAATAAATAACAAAGATTGAGATATGATATGCAATGAAGTGAATATGACTGAGTATGAAATTTCATTTTTTAAACAAATAATTCACAGCAATATGACCTCTGTGGGTCTCAATAATACTGGCACATAGCCTCACATGATTTTTAATTTGATTCTCAGCTCAATTTCTTTATCACATAAAACTATATAGAAAATGCCCAGATTATTTAACTACAAAATTTTACAGAAATAATTATGTCACAATTTCCATGGTGCACGCCCACACGCCCGACACCTAGCATGTGCGTCACCTCCAAACAATTCACATAATACATATATTCAGGGTTCATACCCTCAGCTCCAAGATAAGAAGTGTTACTTACCTCGAACAAGACGAATCCAATTCCGAGCAAGATCAAAATGCTCCAGAAATCCCATTCTACGCGTATCAACTTTTGAACGGCTCAAATCTAGCCACAATAAATTTGATTCAGTCCACATAATTATAGGGATTAATTCCATAACAAAAAAATAATATTTTCCGACAAAATCTGATATTACACTCCAAATATTGCCCATGGGGCCCACGTCCCAGAATCTGATAAAACTCACAAAATCCGACAACCCATCCAGTTACAAGTTCAACCTTCATATTAATTTCACTCAGTTCTGACTCCAAATCGATGTTCAAACTCAAAAATTTGTTTTATGAACTTTAGTCCAACACCCCCAATTTCCTCTTTAAATTCATCAACCAATTGTAAAAAATGAAGAATGATTCATGGAATATATTCACAAGGGAGTCAGGAACACTTACCCCAAGTCGTGTGAAAATATTCTTCTCCAAAGCCGCCCAAATCGAGCTCCTAAATGTCCAAAATGAGAAAAATCTTGGAAACCCTCGTTTTTAACACTGCCCAGGCATTTCCGCCTTGCGGTGCCTGGGCTCGCACCTGCGCATCCGCTTTTGCGGAAAAATTATGCCCCTGCGGATACAGCCAACCTTCAAAATCCTCGCATCTGCGGGCTCGTAGATGTACATTACCCTTCGCACCTGCGTTCGCCCAAGCCAGCCCTAGTCCCACATCTGCGCCAACCACGCCGCACCTGCGGCATCGCACATGCGGCCAAGACCCACGCAACTGCGATCACATCAGAGGCAGTAGTTCCAGCATTTTCCTTAAGTCCGAATTTGGTCCGTTAACAATTCGAAACTCACCCGAGGCCCTCCGGACCTCAACCAAATACACCAAAAAGTCATAAAACATACCACGGACCTACTCGATGCCTCACATCACATCAAACAATATCAAAACGACGAATCATACCCCAATTCAAAACCTATGAACTTTGAAACTTCAACTTCCACAACCGATGCCGAAACCTATCAAAGTACGTCCGATTGACCTCAAATTTGCATGCAAGTCACATTTCATATTACGGACCTATCCCAATTTCCAGAATCGTATTCCAACCCCGATATCAAAAAGTTAACCCCTTAGTCAAACTTCCCAAAAATTTAACTTTTGCCATTTCAAGAATATTTCCACTACGGACCTCTAAATAATTTTCCGGACACGCTCCTAAGTTCAAAATCACCATACGGAGCTACTGGAATCATCAGAATAATTCGAGGTCGTTTACATATAGATCAACATCCGGTCCCGAGCTAACATTCACTATACATTCTCTCCGGACCCGAACTAACTAACCCAATAAGTCATACAACAGCTATAAAGCACAAACGGAGCAGTAAATGGGGGAACAGAGCTGAAATGCTCATAACGACCGGCCGGGTCGTTACATTGTCCCCCACTTAAACATGTGTTCATCCTCGAACGTGCCAAGAGTTGTTTCCAAGCCATCAAATCACTATTCCATATTACCACGCACGTGCCCGGGGGTGATCCCACGTCACCCTATTCCACATAGGCCTGACAACACAAAAAAACTAAAAATCCTTAATTTAACCTTAGCCCGAAAACCTTGGAATTCAATTCCCAACCTTCAGGATTTCTTTTCAAGACACGAATCTTACATTTACACACTGTATAAGTTTGAACAAGCTGCATCGAGCTAGAACAATAACCAAAAATATAATCACCTAACAAATTACACAACTCGCATGCTCGTAGCACCATTCCTGATCATAGTATCTACTCCAAAACCAACCAAGTACTAGTATTAAACCCCATATCGAACCAAACTTCATCCCAAAACCTTTGTACACTATTGATAATAAAAGAAACACGCAGAATCTTGTAACCCCTTATAAGATAAACAAGTCACGGAGCTCTCTCGCCACAACCAGAACCATAATCACTCTCTAAGCCGACTTTCAATATTATCCTCCCAAATATACCGTTTCAAAAATGATAGTACCTATTCTAGGTCCAAAGCCCATATATTATTAAACACAACTATCCCACAAACATGCCACAAACTGTGCCATCAGTGCGCCAATACACAATAATTCAAATGTACTCAGTCATAGAAAGTGACTCAATTGAGAGAAATGCCCTGCAGGATTAACAAGTACCGCCACAATGAAATGCTGAAAATACATCACACACTGTAGAACCATCACACGATTCTTACACAAGGTTTATACCTTAACATAACTCCGTTGCAATGCGTGACCCCATCCAAACACCGGCCCATATTGTATACCTCGAGCCACCCTGCTCAAAATAAATAACCACGGAGAGGCAAATGACACAATGCCACACAAAACTTGAAAGAACATAGCCAATATGCAATCAATCATGCAATACCCAAATACTCATCTCGCTAAAATTCTGCCATAAGACCCCTAATAGAACCGCACCATGTGTGCATATAACTAATGTATCACAATTCCTCGTAGCATAGAAAAGTAACTCATGGATCATTCAGAACATGAACAAGTCCAAAACCAACCGAACGGCACATCCCTCAAAAATAGCAGTGTGGAGCCAACCAATCTGACTCGGTGTAGAATACACATCCTAATTGGGCCTACCAATAAACCCCCAAATCGACTCTGGTTACCCATAAATAGATAAATAACCCTCCGAAAACACACAAAGACTGATTTATAATTTATACTATTATCTAGCTAGCTTCGGCCATGACTTCACAGTCTGAAACCATGAAACAATCTGCTCTTGACAACTCCAGGTCTCCAAATCCATAGAACACACGAATCACCATTTTCGATCCCACCTCCACCGCGAGAATGTCTAACACATCTCTCATACACGATCATCTCACAAGGAATAATTCTAAAATTCTTCCATGCCACCTAGCAAAATTTGAATATCGGCAATCGATCAACCAGGAGAGTGTCGCAATACCTATGAAATATCAAAAATTCAAAACATAGTGCACCTTCTGAAATGTACACTCTACTCATGCAATACCAAATAGTTATATCATTTATCTAAACATCAAAAACCGTCCATGCCATCTAAGAATTTATGACCTCCCCTTCAAAACTAAACCATGACCTTGCACACGTAAACCTTACTCCCACACCACATACCTCAGCTATCATGCCATCATATGAAAAATACTAAAACCTCATAATCATTCTGAGTCACAAGTAAAATACATATCCGATAAGCAAGAAGCCTCCCATTTGATCTCATCTGGTAGAAAATCACAATACTCAATGTGCTCCTCCGACCGGTAGGAAATATCATCCATATCAAACAATGGTAGAAATTCTCAAAATGCCTTGGGATCCATTTGCACATAATCAAGCAATCAGAACTGGATCTCTCTAACTCAACCAAGCCATGCAGGTCGCCAAACCCAAGAGTATTGCCACAAAGCACCTGTAGAAAACCTCCACAGCATAAGCACCCAAAGGACCGATCATATCCATTACCATACTGATCCAACCTACCACCAAGTTGTCCTATTTCTCCGAGTCTCTTCCGAATTTGTCTTCAAATTGATACTTCTCCCTACTAAAACACCACAATCTTTAACCACAACTCACCCGACGAACCCTAGCATAGAACCACAACGCCGTACGTCCCTTAAGCAACTGTATTCTTCTTAAGCACCTCCATAATTACCACAACTGTAACTCTCCCTCTGAAAATACCTTATGTGAATTTAAAATTGTTCTTCTTACCTTCCTTATACTAAAATGTAGAATCCATAGTCATACAAAGTTTCCGTAAGTCCAGGTACCATAAAGTGCAAATCTCATATTTTATCTATACACAAGTCAAGAGGAATTCTCAATTGCTATATGTAAACCTCGGACCTATTGGGACTTTCTTGAGAGTCACCCACTTTGCTCAATCCAAATTACACCACCGAAATGGGCCAACAAACACGTGCCCCATTAGCACAACAACACTCAAAGAAGTAACTCCACTTTAATACCACCTATCAAATTCATACTCCGTGCGCACTACATCATTCACAAATAAAAACTCACTCATCCCACGATTTTCATATACTCATAAGTGCAATATAACTCGTATCCACGAATTTTCTTATTCGAGTCATCCTCGATCTCAACTTCTGCAGGTCATATTTTACCCACCAGTATGCCTCAGCCCAGAACTAAACATTTACAAATAATCATGAAATTGAATTATCAATAACAAGCTCCCCTACTTGGCTCAAAGCCATAAATTAAAATATTCCATAACTCGCAATACCAATATTCTATTACTGCCATAATGCCATAGTCATTCAATGAAACTTCTTCTCAAACGCATGCAACGCCAACCATAAAAATACCCCAAATCATCCGCTAAGCTCACAATCATTCTTTTGATACTCAAATCATCTTTCTCACCCAGATTCAAATTCAAATCTCTACACATACGCCATGCTGGCAGAAAAGAAACTCTCCACTCCCATATAAGGAACATACCTACGTAGATTGCTCCGCAGGGGATAATCCACTTGCGTAGTCTCAAATTGGTATCTTATTATACCCTTTTGCAGTTACAATTTTTTTATGAAATCACTTAGTCTATATGAGTCCAAACTGATTAACCATACATGAGGATTTAATTTGTCCCAAAATTTAACAACATGAAAGATCTTTCAAAACATTCATACTCGAGACTGCACGTCACATCAAAATAAAAATCAAGCACCTAATGGCCTTTCCTTTACATTTCAAGGGAACACTTCTCGACACATTCAAATCGTCTTAACACATCTCGAATTTACATCATACTCATCACATAGCCATTCCACCGCTCATCGAGCCACAAATTCCACTCGTAGGGATATCACCGGACATATGAGTCCAAATGTACAGGTGACAACTGAAGCTACCGAACTTAAGCTGTGGTCTAACCATGGCCTCAACTTCTCCAGACTGGACCATCACCGAAACACATAATACACATCTCAAACCTCGTTCAAAGAATCACAAGTCAGCAATGCACAACTGATTTCGAGCACTCACATGCATAAACGAATGCGTGGAAGGAATTCAAAGGGTTACGCTTCAAGCTGAATCAATTACGCACGATAAGCAACGAAAGATGGGAAGTATAAATCCTAAATGACCTGTAGCCTCTCGAAGATAGGTATGGACGTCATCATACCGATCCGCAAGATTCTACTAGACACTTTCTCATGACTTGTAGAACCTATGAACCTAGAGCTTTGATACCAATCTGTCACGACCCAAAATCTGACTAGTCGTGATGGCACCTAACCCACCCGCATGGTAAGCCACTTAACCACTAACCAATTCCAATAACAATTAATAAAACAGTTTTAAGTAAAGAATTAGCTTAATTTTATACTATACATTCCCCGAGAACTGGTAAAACAAATCATGAGCTTCTAAGAATAGAGTTTACAAGGCTGATATGACCTAAATACACTTTCTGTTTGAAAAGTACATAAACAGAGTTTTAAAAATCTAAGGCTACCATGAACAAGAGGCAGCTACAACAGGGACGCAGGTACATTTTCCAATCCATCTCCCATTGAACATATCAACATCGACATCCGAAATCTGCACGCAATGTGCATAAGTGAAGTATCAGTACAACCGACCCCATGTACTGAGTAAGTAACAAACCTAACCTTAGGTTAAAAGAAGTGATGAGATGGAACGTAGGTCGGGTCCAAAACAAATAACCAATAGCAGTTGATAACAACGTAGAGCATATAAATAAAAAAGTAACTCGGCAATAAAAATGCACAGCTATCTCACAGTTTTTCAAAAATAGTTCCACCTTTCAAGAATATCAGTGAAAACTTAAATCCTTTACCGAATCGTCATAAAATATGAGATAATTTTAAAACCCTATTTTTTTCAAAAAAAAATAATCCTTTCCACAATAAATTAAATGTTTCGTTTTCTTTCCAGATAGCAAGTGTGAAATACCTCTCAATGCCCCCATATCAATGTGTGTAAAAATTCATGAATGACGTGATACCGTACAACATGAGAAAAAATACATCTCTATGCCTGTATGTCATGCGTGCATGCCAATGCCATGTATCTCAGAGATGAATCAGGTACTCACACTCTCAGAGTACTCAATATCACTGTCTCACACTTTTCACTCATCATGCTCAACTACTCGGTAACGTATATGGCCCATACGGCCCAGGGAAATCCATCCCAGGTAGTAAGTACTTCAGACAAATCCATGTCCAAGGAAATCCATCCCTCAATAGTATCATCCATGCTCACTAGGGGTGTACAGACTCCGGAGGGACTTCTTTAGCCCAAGCGCTATAAACCGCACGGGCATCTCACGTGCTATAGTAAGACCTATAAGGCCTGCTGCAGGCGGGGCAGCCCCGATCCACATAATAATAATAATATATATAAAGCCAATATGTCCTAATGCAGGAGGGCAACCCCGATCCACAAAATAATATCCTCACAGTCAGGATCTCGGCCTCCCTCAGTCATCAATCTCTCCAGTCTCTCTCTCTCGTGGGCTCACAATGTCATGAAAATAACCCAAAATAATGATATGATGTATCAATAAATAGCAAAGACTGAGATATGATATGCAATGAAGTGAATATGACTGAGTATGAAATTTTATTTTTTAAACAAATAATTCACAGTAATATGACCTCTGTGGGTCTCAATAATACTGGCACATAGCCTCACATGATTTTTAATATGATTCTCAGCTAAATTTCTTTATCACATAAAACTATAAAGAAAATGCCAAGATTATTTGACTACAAAATTCCACGGAAACAATTATGTCACAATTTTCATGGTGCACGCGCACACGCCCATCACCTAGTATGTGCGTTACCTCCAAACAATTCATAGATTAGAAGAGTTACTTACGTCGAACAAGACGAATCCAATTCCGAGCAAGATCAAAATACTCCTGAAATCCCATTCTACGCGTATCAACTTCTGAACGGCTCAAATCTAGCCACAATAAATTTTATTCAGTCCACACAATTATATGGATTAATTCCATATCAAAATACTAATATTTTCCCACAAAATCTGAAATTACACACCAAAAATCGCTTATGGGGACCACGTTCGGAATCCGAGGAAACTCACAAAATTTGATAACCCATCCAATTACAAGTTCAACAATATTAATTTCACTCAATTCCGACTCCAAATCGATGTTCAAAACTCGAAAATTTATTTTATGAACTTTAGGCCAACACCCCCAATTTCCTCTTTAAATTCATCAACCAATTGCCAAAAATGAAGATAGATTCATGAAATATAATCACAAGGGAGTCAAGAACACCTACCTCAAGTTGTGTGAAAAAAGTCCTCTCTAAAATCGCCCAAACCGAGCTCCAAAATGAGAAAAATCTCGGAAACCCTAGTTTTTAACACTGCCCAGGCATTTCCGCACCTGCGCATCCACTTTTGCGGAATAATTGCGCACATGCAAATACAGCCAGCCTTTCAAATCCTCGCATCTGCTGGCCCCAGTCCCGCATCTGCGCCAACCACGCCACACCTGCGGCCAAGACCCACGCAGGTGCGATCACACCAGAGGCAATCGTTCCAGCATTTTCCTTTAGTCCGAATTTGATCTGTTAACAATCCGAAACTCACCCGAGGCCCCCAGGACCACACCCAAATACACCAACAAATCCTAAAATATACCACAGACCTACTCGTGGCCTCAAATCACATCAAACAATATCAAAATGATGAATCATACCCCAATTTAAAATCTATGAACTTTGAAACTTCAACTTCCACAACCGATGCCGAAACCTATCAAATTACGTCTGATTGACCTCACATTTGCATGCAAGTCACATTTCAGATGACATACCTATCCCAATTTCCAGAATCGGATTCCGACCCCGATATCAAAAAGTCAACCCCTCGGTCAAACTTCCCAAAAATTCAACTTTCGCCATTTCAAGCCTAATTCCACTACGGACCTCCAAATAATTTTCCGGACACACTCCTAAATCCAAAATCACCATACAGATCTACTAGAATCATCAGAATTCGAATCCGAAGTCGTTTACACATAAATCAACATCCGGTGGACTTTTCCAACTTAAGCTTTCCATTTAAGAGACTAAGTGTCTCATTTCACTCTAAATTCTCTCTGGACCCGAACTAACTAACCCGAAAATTCATAATACAACTATAAAGCACAAGCGGATCAGTAAATGGGGGAATGGGGTAAAATACTCAAATCGGTTGGCTGGGTCGTTACATTCTCCCCCACTTAAACGTACGTTCGTTCTCGAACGTGCCAAGAGCTGTTTCCAAGCCATCAAATCACTATTCCATATTACCACGCACGTGCCTGGGGGTGATCCCACATCACCCTATTCCACATAGGCCTGACAACATAATACAACTGAAAATCCTTAATTTAACCTTAGCCCGAAAACCTTGGAATTCAATTCCCAACCTTCAGGATTTCTTTTCAAGACACGAATCTTACATTTACACACCGTATGAGTCTGAAAAAGCTGCATCGAGCCTTAACCATAACCACGAATATAATCACCTAACATATTACACAACTCGCATGCTCGTAGCACCACTCCTGATAACAGTAACTACTCCAAAACCAACCAAGTACTAGTATTAAACCCCATATCGACCCAAACTTTATCCCAAAACTTTCGTACACTGTTGATAATAAAAGAAACACGCAGAATCTTGTAACCCCTTATCAGATAAACAAGCCATAGAGCTCTCTCTCCCCAACCAGAACCATAATCACTTTCTAAGCTGACTTTTAATATTATCCTTCCAAATATATCGTTTCAAACATGATAGTACCTATTCTAGGTCCAATGACCATATATTATTAAGCATAACTATCCCACAAACAAGCCACAAACCGTGCCATCAGTGCGCCAATACACAATAATTCAAATGTACTCAGTCATGGAAAATGACTCAATTGAGAGAACTGCCCCCGCAAGATTAACAAGTACCGCCACAACGAAATGCTGAAAATACATCACACACTATAGAATCATCACATGATTATAACACAAGGTTCATACCTTAACATAACTCCGTTGCAATGCGTGACCCCATCCAAACGTTGGTCCATATTATATACCTCGAGCCACCCTGCTCAAAATCAATAATCACGGAGAGGCAAATGGCACAATGCCATACAAAACCTGAAAGAACATACCCAATATGCAATCAATCATGCAATACCCATATACTCATCTCGCTCAAATTCCTCCATAAGGCCCCCAATAGAACTGTACCACGTCGGCATATAACCAATGTACCACAACTCCTCGTAGCATAGAAGACCAACTCATAGATCATTCAGAACATGAACAAGTCAAACGCCAACCGAACGGCACATCCCTCAACAATAGCAGTGTGGAGCCAACCAATCCGACTCGGTATAGAATACACATCCTAATTGGCCCTACCAATGAACCCCCAAATCGAATCTGGTTACCTTCAAATAGATAAACAACCCTCCGAAAACCCACAAAGACCGAGTTATAATACATACTATTATCTAGCTAGCTTCGGCCATGACTTCATAGTCCGCAACCATGAAACAATCTGCTCTTGACAACTCCCGCTCTCCGAATCCATAGAACACACGAATCACCATTTCCGATCCCAACTCCACCGCTAGAATGTCTAACACATCTCTTACACGATCATCTCACAAGGAATACTTCTTAAAGTTTTTCGTGCCACCTAGCAAAATTTGAATATCAGCAGTCGGTCAACCATAAGAGTGCCGCAACACCTATGAAATATCCATAATTCAAAACATAGTGCACCTTCTAAAATGTACACTACTCACGCAATACAAAAATAGTTATAGCATTTATCTAAACATCGAAAACCGTCCATGCCATCTAAGAATTTATGACCTTCCCTTCAAAGTTGAACCATGACCTTCACGCAATACCAAATAGTTATAGTATGACACGCAAACCATACTCCCAGACCACATACCGCATCTATCATGCAATCATATGAAAAATACGAGAACCGCATAATCATTCTGAGTCACAAGTAAAATACATATCCGATCATCCAGAAGCCTCCCATTTGATCCCATCCGGTAGAAAATCACAATACTCAACATGTTCCTCAGACCGGTAGGAAAAATCATCCATCTCAAACAGTGGTAGAAATTCTCAGAATGCCTTGGGATCCATTTGCACGTAATCAAGCTATCAGAACTGAATCTCTCTAACTCAACCAAGCCACGTAGGTCGCCAAACCCAAGAGTATTGCCAAAAAGCACTTGTAGAAAACCTCCACATCATATCCAATACCATACTGATCCAACCTACCACCATGCTGTTCTATTTCTCAGAGTCCCTTCCGAATTTGTCTTCAAAGTGATACTTTTCCTTGCTAAAACACCACGATCTTTAACCACAACTGACCCCACGAACCTTAGCATAGAACCACAATGCCCTACGACCCTTAAGCAACTGTATTCTTCTTAAGCACCTCCATAAATACCTCAACTGTAACACTCCCTCTGAAAATACCTTATGTGAATTTAAAATTGTTCTTCTTACCTTTATTATAGTAGAATGTAAAATGCATAGTCATATAGAATTTCTGTAAGTCGAGGCACCGTCAAGTTCAAATCTCAGATTTTATCCATACACAAGTCTGGAGGAATTCTCAATTGCTATATGTAAACCTCTGACCTATTGGAACTTTTTCGAGAGTCACTCACTTTGCTCAATCCAAATTACACCGCCCAAATGGGACAACAGACACGTGCCCCATTCGAACAACAACACTCAAAGAAGTAACTTCACTTTAATACCACCTATCAAATTCATACCCCGTGCGTACTATATCATTCACAAATAACAACTCACTCATCCCACGATTTTCATATACTCATAAGTGCAATATAACCCGTATCCAGGAAGTTCCTTATTTGAGTCATCCTCGATCTCAACTTCTACAAGTCATAGCTAACCCACCAGTATGCCTCAGTCCAAAACTAAAACTTTACATATAACCATAAAATTGAATTATCAATAGCAGGCTCCCCCACTTGGCTCAAAGCCATAGATTAAAAAATTCCATAACTCATGATACCAATATTCTATTACTGCTATAATGCCACAGTCATTCAACGAAACTTCTTCTCAAACTCATGCAACGCCAACCATAAAAATACCCCAAATCATCCGCTAACCTCACAATCATTCTTTTGACACTCAAATCATCTTTCTCAGCCAGATTCAAATTCAAATCTCTACACATATGCCATGCTGGCAGAAAAGAAACTCTCCACTCACATATAAGGAACATACCTACATAGATTGCAACATCTTAGTCTATATGAGTCCAAACTCATTAACCATACATGAGGATTTAATTTGTCCCAAAATTTAACAACATGAAAGATCTTTCAAAACATTCATACTCGAGACAACACGTCACATCAAAATGAAAATCCAGCACCCAATGGCCTTTCCTTTACATTTCAAGGGAACACTTCTCGTCACAGTCAAATCATCTTAACACATCCCGCATTTACATCATACTCATCACAAAGCCATTGCACCGCTCATCGAGCCACAAAATTCCACAAATTGCGCGCCTGCAGATACATCCCGCCTTCCAAATTCTCATATCTATGGCGCCCTTCTCGCATCTGGGGGTTCGCAGATGCGCATTACCCTTCGCACTTGCGTTCGCCAAAGCCAGCCCCAGTCCTGCATCTGCACCAACCATGCCGCACCTGCGGCCAAGACCCACGCAGGTGCGATCACACCAGAAGTAGCAGATCCAGCATTTTTCTTAAGTCAGAATTTGATCCATTAATAATCCGAAACTCACTCGAGGCCCCCTGGACCTCAACCAAATATACCAACAAGTCCTAAAACATACCACAGACCTACTCGAGGCCTCAAATCATATCAAAATGACGAATCATACCCCAATTCAAAACCTATGAACTTTGAAATTTCAACTTCCACAACCGATGCCGAAACCTACCAAATTACGTCCGATTGACCTCAAATTTTCACGCAAGTCACATTTCACATTACGGACCAATCCCAATTTCCAGAATCGGATTCCGACCCCGATATCAAAAAGTCAACCTCTCGGTCAAACTTCCCAAAAATTCAACTTTCGTCATTTCAAGCCTAATTCTACTACGGACCTCCAAATAATTTTTCGGACACGCTCCTAAGTCCAAAATTAGCATACGGAGCTACTGGAATCATCAAAATTTGAATCAGAGGTCGTTTACACATAGATCAATATCCGGTCGACTTTTTCAACTTAAGCTTTCCATTTAAGAGACTAAGTGTCTCATTTTACTCTAAATTCTCTCTGGACCCGAACTAACTAACCCGATAAGTCATACAACAGCTATAAAGCACAAACAGATTAGTAGATGGGGAACATGGCTGAAATGCTCAAACTGACCGGCCGGGTCGTTACAATTAGCTTGCATTTGAATAATTTCTTAACAATGAACTCTTCAACTTGCTTTTAAATGATTTCTCTTTTTTCTTGTGAATTTCATATAGTAATTAATATTTGCAGTAATATAGCGTCTTTAGAATAATTACCAAATGAATTTACCTTGTGTTTGAAGAAATTAATGAAAAGATAAGAGAGAAGGCTAGCAACGTTTTAAGAAGGAAAACAAATTGTGTATTTCAATTCAATATTTCAACGTGTAGTTGCTAGAATTTATACACACACGATACACTTGCGGATTGACTATATTTAGGGCTAATTAGAATATTTCTTGTTTGTAGAAATTTCATTCTAAGAGTTCTACCTATACTCCATCTAGATTTTTATCTTCACAATTGGTGGCAGCAAGAAATCATAAAATATTTTTAACACCAATCTAATGACCTTCAGTAGGACACTGCATGAATTGATACACAAAATTTACCGCACGACAAAGTTAAGAAGTAGAGTGCTCCAATAAATCTAAATCTTGCGATATTCATGGCATCAAGTCCTGAGACTAGCATGATGATTTTTCCTATTTGTATTTTCATCATGTTCTTGTGCTTATAATGTTTTGTCACTATTTTACGAACTTCTTATAATATCAAGACATACTAAGAACAATTTTTTGGTTATGGGCAATAGAAGCATGGTGCTTACTTTTTATGTGCCCATTTGTAGCCTACCAACACTTTACTTAAGTTGATTGTTAAATTTATTATTCTCATATGTAATTTTTGAGTTTTCTTTTGTCATGTATTTAGGAGTAGCCACATCATTTTGAGTACTTGATATAAAGAAAATTAAGTTATTTAATTACATAAAATTAAGTGATTAGAATTATAATAACATCTGCTTAGTCTGGTTATCTCACTTATAAAATGGTAACTCAGCACTAAAGGGAGGTAAGCATTTTGGTGAGATTAACTGGAACGAGATATTAAACCTTTCAGTTTGAAAATTATCTTATGCCCACATGTGCAGATTATGTATTTTGGTTTACTAGTCTAATAAAGTTTAGTAAAATTTGTGCATGAGTTGCAACCTCTGCCCACAGAAAGATTTAGAATTTACTTAGAATTGGTATTTTAGGCGATTCTCTTTTGATGGATTGTAACTTATAGATTATGTATGTTTATCTTTGTTTACAGTTTTTATAGCTTTTCCAACTGCTATTTTTAGTGAAAATGCTCGCATTCCAATGCTTTCCAGTGAGAACTGTACTGAAAGTCAGGAGAAAGTCTTCGCACTTTAGTGTGCTTGAATTTGACCTGGCACTCCATATGGAAGAACCATCTATTCTCACGAATTCAAGTACGCCGGAGGCGAAGGCTAACTATGAGCGGTGGGAGAGATCCAATTGACTAAGTTTAATACTCATAAAACCCACATAAGTTAGAGCATTAGGGGTTCCATCCCTAGTAGAGATAAGCCAAAGCTTACATAAAGGCAATCTATATAATAATATAAAGCAGCGACATAAGAGAGGTGATGGGGCACTCTCATACACTAAAAAATGCTCCATATTAACAGTCACACCTTTTCATTCAAGAGGTCATATTGAACCAACTGATGAGGACCCTCTCCCTCCATTATGAGTACTAATATATTTTCACAAATATCATCAACGTTTGGTTTATCCTTTGTTTAAATAACTGTGCATGCACCTCTAGAAGTGTAACAGTTGCTTTGAGGAACTGCAACAAGCGGCTTAATACATTTTGTAGCTACTACTAAATGTGAACCCATGGTATAATCGTTGTCATAACATGGGTGCCTTAAAATCCAATATCTCGATGTGTTATATTCATGTTTAGGAGAAGGAATGGTTTGGATAGTAGAGGTTACATTGTGGCTAGAAGAGAAGAATTTGCAGCAAAAAGAACAAGAAAGGGTTGAATTTTCTCTGTTGATTACTTGATTTGTGCCGGTAAGAATCCTATAATTTATTAAAACTGCTTTTGGTTTCCATTTTAGTTCTGCAGTTATTTAATCCCTTTTTTGTTTCTTATTTATCTTCTTCTTTTTGTTGAAAAGATACACATATGGTCATGGTTACATGATGGAGTTTGATTTTCCAAATTTGGAATTGAAATGAATTTTTACTTTTCAAATCTTCATCATTTTGAGTTCTCAATCTATAATTTTTTGGTAATATTATTTATTGTCTTTTCACCTTCTTCTTTGGTGCTTCCTTGATTCTTTTCCTTTTCTTCTAATCCCTAGAGTTATATATTTTACAAAATTAATTCAAGTTTGTTCGTTAAAGATTTTTAAGGTGAATTGAATTTCACAGATGATAGGATATATGCATTCTTGTTATATTTTGATGATCTAACAAACTTAATAATAAGAACCAGATAAGGAACTTGATACACATCCTCAAGTACGTGAGAATAACAAGTAGCTGGGGAAATAAATCAACTCTTAAGAGTCAAAGAAACAACAAGGGGAACATATGGACACCAATTCCCTTGGTGACCATACCAGTCAACCTCCCAACAACTGTAAAGTTGCTGCCTGTACACGCAACAGTGCTAAACAATGCAACAGTTAACTTCACTGGGAATGCCCCTGTACCAAATATGCTTGCATCATTCAAGTGATGTCACCTATGTAATATTAACATTAAACCAAAGGCAAAACATCACTAAAACATTGAAGAATCCATCTAGCATTCTCTCAAGTCGGTGCATCAATCGAGCAAGAGATTCTCAAGGGTATCAAGAATAAAGAACAACATAACAAAGGACCAGTTTCCTGTATTGAGTTATTACATATCCTTAGTTGTGTTGCACCTTTGTTAAAGTACTTTACTTGTGATTCTTACTTAGCTTAGTTAGAAGGATTATGTAGGAAACTTTTGTAAAATCATAAACCTTGTGTTTGTGTCTTGGCTAGAGTTAGTCGAGTTGTAATCTTTGTAATTGAGTTATTACAAAGGGGCTTGTAATAGAGTTATTACAAGTTAGTGAAGGATTAAGAGGTTAATTCCTAGGTTACAATAGGTTGTAATATGAAGTTTGCTCAGTAGTGAAGTTGAAATCCTACAAAGGTAGGTCGTGGTGTTTAATCCCGTGAGCAGGGAGTTTTCCACGTAAAATTCTATTGTGTCATTTACTTACTGCAGTGTGCGTGCGTTCAGTGAAAACTAATAGAGAACCTGGTTCTCTATATAGTTTGGTGGACCCTTAGTTTATATCAATTGGTATTAGAGCACGTTCTTTCTATCAGGCTAACACCTAGAAAGGATCCTCATGGATGCTCCACCAAACTTTGAAGAAAGTCAATCTACCTACATACCACCAAGATTCAACGGCCAATACTATGGATGGTGGAAGACAAAGATGCATGATTTTATCATGGCTGAAGATTCAGAGCTCTGGGATGTTATCTGCGATGGAACCTTCGTCCCTACGAAGACCAGTGGTGACCCAGTAGTAACAATTTAACGATGCTGATCGCAAGGCCATAGAGAAGAATTTTTGAGCAAACAAAATTCTCGTTTGTGGTATTGGACCAGACAAATACAATATGATTTCAGCATGTCAATCCGCTAAGGAGATCTGGGAAGCTCTCCAAACAGCTCATGAAGGGACAACTCAAGTCAAGAAGTCAAAAATTGATATGCTAACCAAAGATTATGAGCTCTTCAGAATGATGGATGATGAGTCCATTCAGGACATGCACACTCGCTTCACCTCTATCATCAATGAGCTTCATTCTTTGGGAGAAATAATTCCAAGGAACAAACTTGTCAGGAAAATACTTAGCGTATTACCCAGTTCCTGGGAAAGAAAAGTAAATGCTATCACGGAGGCAAAAGATCTACAGAAGCCGACCATTGATGAACTCATTGGGAATCTGAAAACTTATTAAATGAAGAAAAAGAAGGACAATAAGAGAAGAGATCCCAAAAGGGAGAAGAACCTGGTCCTCAAAACAGACAACAATGAATCAAGTGGTGAGGATGCTGATATGGCCTACATGACAAAGAGCTTTCAGAAAATGGTTCTCAGAAATGGAGGTATTCCAAAACGGGGTAGCTCCAGCAAGCAAATAGGCTATGATCTATGTCATAAGTGTGGGAAGTCAGGAAATTTCATCAAAGATTGCCCTCTCCTCAAGCAAGATCAGTACAAACACAACACAGACAAAGCATCTAAGAGGAACCACGTTCCAGACAAAAGGTTCAAAAGAAAAGATATTGCTGACAACGTTGTGAAACAAGCTCTTGCTGCATGGGGAGACTATTCCAACGAATCTGAAAAAGATGATGAAAAAGGCGACAACTCCATGATGGCAGTAGAAAGTGAAGCAACTGATTATGACTCTATCTTTGCCCCGATGGCACAATCTGACGCTGATGACGATGAGGTAAACTTTCTAGTTTTCCAAAGAAATCTGAAGTCTTACTCTCCAAAAAAACTTATGTCCTTGGCAAATGTTTTAATTGATGCTTATCACAATCTTATAAATGATAAAAATACATTAACTATGGAAATATGAGAAGTAGAACATGAGAGAGATGATCTAGTAGTTTGTGTGGTCGATTTAAAAGAAACCATTGAGAATTTGAAGAAAGAAAAGAATTCCCTAACTGAAATAATTGCAAACATAGAACATGAGAGAGATGACCTAATGGTTGTTGTGGTTGATTTAAAAGAGACCATTGAGCGCCTTAAAGAAGAGAAAAAAGTCTTAACTTAAAAGCTAGCTAACATAAAGTATGAGAGAGATGACCTATTAGTGGTAGTTGTGGATCTAAAGGAAACAATTAAAGAACAAAACGGAGAAGGTAGTCATGAGATTACTCGAAAGGGAAAGGAATTTGCAAGCGAGGAAAATCTTAGGATTGAAGATGAGTTAAAATTAGTAAAATTCAGTCTGTGTGCCGAATTAGAGAAAAATAAGCAACTTCAAAAATATCTAAGAAAAGTTAAGAGTGATATAGAAAAATCGCTCAAGTGGACCTGGTCTTGTGATGCTATCACTTCCATGTATAAGAACAATGGGGGAAAACATGGAAGGAATAAGGTTCCAAAGGGAAAATACTTCCTACAACCCTCATAGCAAGTACGTTATTATACATGATAACTGGCTCTTCACTCACTGTGGTAACACTGGGCGCTTTAAGGAAACCTATAAGTCCAGATTTGAGTCTCAACAGAAACACAAAATTTTTGCTAAAAAGGTAATACTGCTAAAAAACCTGGTCCCTCATATAAAAAACGTGTGATGCCTGCTTGGACCAGAAGAATCCTGATTCATCCCTTTCCTCATTACAAGGGACCCAAACTTGTTTGGGTTCCTAAGTCTAACCCTTGATTTTCTTGTAGAGGGAGCAGTGAAAGGGAGAAACCAAAAATGGTACATGGATAGTGGCTGCTCGAAGCACATGACTAGAAGCACAAATGATTTCCTTTCACTCAAGGCCCTGCAAAGAAGGAGTGTGTCCTTTGGAAACAGCAAAAGGGATATATTCTAGGAGTTGGAAAGATTGGGAAGTCTCTTTCTCACTCAATTGAAAATGTATACTATGTGAACGGGTTGAAGTACAGCTTACTGAGTGTCTCCCAAATCTATGACAAGGTAAACAAAGTGGAATTTGAGTCAAAATTATGCACGGTCACAAATCTTGTGAGTGGTGAAGTGGTTTTGGTTGCTAAAAGATACAAAAACATGTATGTTGCTGACTTTGAATCCCTGCAAAATGGGGATCTCAGTTGTCTGAGTGCTGTAGATGATGATGCTGAACTATGGCATAGAAGACTGGGTCATGCAAGCTTTATGTTGCTGAACAAATTGGTCAAGAAGGACCTGGTTCGTGGCCTGCCCAACTCAAGCTTCAAGAATCACAAGGTGTGTGCTGCATGTGTAAAAGGAAAGCTAGACATATCTTCTTTCAAGCCCAAAAAGGAAGTTAGTACCTCAAGGCCACTTGATCTCCTCCATATGGATCTATGTGGACCTATGAGAGTTCCAAGTAGAGGAGGAAAGAAGTACATCTTCATTATTTTGGATGACTATTCCAGATTCACATGAACTCTGTTTCTCAGATCTAAGGAAGAAACTTTTGAAGTATTTGTTGCATTTGTGAAGATGATCCAGGTGAAGATGAGCCATAATGTAGTAAGTATAAGGTCGGATCATGGCACAGAATTTGACAATGCCAAATTCGACGAATTTTGTGCTGAAAATGGCATCACTCATAATTTTTCAGCTCCAAGAACACCTCAACAAAATGGTGTTGTGGAGATGAAGAATATGACTCTTGAAGATATGGCAAGAACAATGTTGATTGACAGTGGCATTGCAAAACAATTTTGGGCAGAAGCCATCAACATTGGATGCTACTTGGTGAACAAATGCATGATCAGGTCCCTTCTGAACAAAACCCCATATGAACTGCTGAACGGGAGGAAGCTCAAGCTGACACATATAAGGACATTTGGGTGCAACTGTTTTGTCCTCAACAATGGCAAGGAAGCACTTGGAAAGTTCGATGCCAACAGTGATGAAGGGATCTTTCTGGGCTATTCATCACAAAGCAAAGCCTACAAAGTATACAACATACAAACCCAATGCATTAAGGAAAGTATATATGTGATATTTAATGAATCTCACCACTCATGTGGGAAGGATCTACATGATAAAATTGATCAAGATGGAGAACCGTTAACTGTCCCTGGTAAAGTCATTGACATGGAAAATGGAAAAGCTGACATGATGAGCCACGTCAAGGAATCAAATGATGATGGTGCAGTCATAGCTCCAACTGATGGAGAGGAACCTGGTTCCTCAATCACAACAACTGAAGTTGAGAACAGAGTTACTAATACTATACAAGGCACCCCACATGCTGAGGTGAGAAGCAGAACTCACGACAACCAAGGATCACATTCAGAAATACCTGGACTTTCCCACAATGAGGTTTAGGTGTCTAACTGAAAACACAAAAGTTCACATCCTCTTAAAAATGTGATCACTCATCTTGACTCAGGAATTCAAACCAGATCAAAGACAAGAAACGCACTTGCCTTCTCAGCTTTTCTCTCTCAAATTGAGCCCAAAAATATCAAGGAAGCATTGAAAGATGCTGATTGAATTACGGCTATGCAAGAAGAACCCCTTCAATTTGAGATGAATAACGTATGGCACCTGGTTCCACGACCTGCTGACAAAAATATTATAGGAACCAAGTGGGTATTCTGAAACAAACTTGATGAGTTTGGAAATACAACCAGAAACAAAGCAAGGCTAGTAGTTCAAGGCTATAATCAGGAAGAAGGGATTGACTAGGATGAAACATTTGCTCCAATTGCTCGAATGGAGGCCATCAAAATCCTCATTGCCTTTGTATCTCATATGGAATTCAAATTGTTCCAAATGGATGTCAAAAGTGCGTTTCTGAATGGCTTTCTAAAAGAAGAAGTCTTCCTCAAGCAACCACCGGGATTTAAGAATCATGAGCGTCCTGAGCATATTTTCAAACTTGACAAGGCATTATATGGGCTAAAACAGACGTCTCGTGCTTGGTATGAAAGGTTGTCCAAATTTCTTCTAGAAAATAGCTTTACAAGAGGAAAAATTGACCACACCTTATTTTTTGAAGAAACGAGGGAGGAACCTGCTCATTGTGCAAGTCTATGTTGATGAAATCATCTTCGGAGCAACAAATTATTCACTGTGTAAGGAATTTGCAAAACTAATGGGAAGTGAGTTTGAAATGAGCATGATGGGGGAACTAAATTTCTTCTTGGGATTACAGGTCAAGCAAACTCCTATGGGGATAATGATAAGTCAGTAGAAGTACATCAAGGAGATTCTAAAGCGATTTGATATAGAGGGATAAAAAATCATTGATACTCTCATTGCCACTACTACTCGTCTGGACATAGATGAACCCGGTTCTCTTGTGAATGAGACCATGTATAGAGGTATCATAGGGTCACTCCTGTATCTCACTGCAAGCAGACCAAATATTATTTTCAGTGTGGGACTCTGTGCCAGGTTTCAGTCTAATCCAAAGGAATCTCATCTAAAGGCTGCCAAAAATATCCTGAGGTATCTCAAAGGCACGCAGGACCTGGTTCTCTACTATCCCTCAGGAGATAACTTTGATTTAATCGGGTATGCTGATGCTGATTATGCTGATTATCTGGTGGATTGGAAAAGCACTTCTGGCTTGGCACATTTTCTGGGATCATGTCTGATCTCATGGGGTACAAGAAAACGAAACTTAGTGGCTCTTTCAACTGCTGAAGCTGAATATGTAGCGGTTGCCTCTTGTTGTGCTCAATTGCTATGGACCAAGTAGCAACTGGAAGATTTTGGTGTATTTTCTGACTGTGTGCCCTTACTATGTGACAACACAAGTGCTCTCAACATGGCCAAGAATCCGGTTCAACATAAGAGAACGAAGCACATTGATGTGCGACACCACTTCCTTAGAGACAATATTGAAAAAGGGCTCATTTGAATGAAACTTTGCAGCACAGAAGATCAAATTGGATACATCTTCACCAAAGCACTTAGCAGAGAGCACTTTGAAAGGAATCGCTGACACTAGGGTTGATAAATCAAGCTACGGACCTGGTGCCTCAATGATTGGCTAAGAAAGAAATGTGTAGGTGAAAGATAAAAAGTGTTTTCTGACAAAGTCTAATTCATCTCTATACCGTTGTAGGTAGACACACATGACGATTACAGAGCAAACAAGTAGCCAATGATATCACATTTTAGTCAAAAGGATGAAGTTCACATGTACAAAATCTGTTAGGGAACCTGGTTCCTTTGACACATGTTAGTAGTTTCTATGTACTCTCTTCCACATCTTTTTAACAGCTAAAATGGTGCCACGACATTAAAATGTCCTTCATTCCTTTTCTCTCTCTTTTTGGAAGTCAAGCGTCCTACCCATTATGAAACAACCCGTCTACCCAAATTGATACCTGTTCTTAACGGGTCCCTCACCCCTCTTAAATAACTTCTCTCATGGTCATTATCATAACTGTTCACATCAAAGCCAAAAATTCTCTTTTTTCTTCAAACCAAACACTCTCCTCTTCCATCAAATTCTCACTTCCTTCCACCATGTTTGAAAATCTGGAAACTCAGAATGTTCCAAACATCGTCCCCACTGTGTCTTCCCCTATTGAAACCCCAGTGCTATGGCCTACAATCTCTAGACCATCTAGTCCAAACCCTAAGCTAAATTCACAATCACCTACTGGTTCCTCTCCAACTTCGTCGAGTACTAGCTCTCATCAGAGTCGCAAAACCTCTACTCCCAAGAAATATGTGGCAGTGACCTCTCCTTCTATATCATCGAAAACAATGGTATAAGAAGATACAATGGCGAAAAAAGAAAATAAGAAAATTTCTAGTCGACTAGTGGTAGAAAGTTTTGAGATGCAAGTGGGTGGGTTGTAACAGTGATGATTCGGCAAAGAGTACCCCATGCCTTGATCTGTATGCTGCCGATTCTACAGGTAATGCTTTTCCTATGTCTTATGAGATTACCTTAGATTTACAAGAACAACAAGCTATAGAAAATATATTGTCAATAGCTGCTAAGGGAAGTCTTATTGGGGGGGG
>AWOL01S0002977.1:85242-120683 GCA_000715115.1 Nicotiana otophora
GTTCTGAGGGTGTGTATGAAGCCAATGGGTCTCGAGGGGAAGAAATTGGTACACAGGTATAGGGTAGGGAATTGGTGCCTGTCAAAACTTTGGCATCTGACAGTACTACTAGGGAACCAACTGGGGGACCTGATCCCTCCATCCAAGAGGGGCCCTATGCTTCTACTTGGAATAAACCCTTGGTTCTCCACAAGAACCCTATGTCAGTACTTATCCCGCTTCCTCTCCTCATTTCTATGCTGAGCCATTATCCATTGTTGTCCCTAAAATGAGATCTTTATTTGAGGAGGAGAATGAGGATAGTGAAGATGACTATGACAATGTGGCTCTTGTGAGCTTCATCAAGGTTAGGAGTAGACAAGAAACTCCCCAAGAGTTAACTTCTGAGAGACCTACCACTAGGTTGCAGAAGCAGGAAGATCTTGAGTCAGTTCTTAGGAAAAGAAAAGAAAAATAGAAGAAAAGGAGATTGGTAAAGGATGGGAAGATTGTAAATGAGAAGGTAGTGCCTCCATCACTAGTTGTAGATATTGATGATGAAGTTGATGAGGAACCTGGTTCCTTAGTTCGTAAGTCCTCAAAGAAACTTACAATTCCGAAGTCCAAGAAAGAGTCATCTTTGAGTGAGATGGGTTTGAGCAATGTTGCGGGTGGAAAATCTGTGAGCAAGTAGTTGACAGATCTGATGAGAAAGCAGTTGCCAAATCTGGGAAGAAAGTGACTGAAGAGTCGGTTGAACAAGTGTCTGAGAAAAAGGTTTCTGAGAAATCTACTGAGAAAAGAAAAAGTGCAAGAAAATCAGTAAAAAGGAAGGCTGGTGACAGTGAGGAACCTGGTTCCTCCAAGAAGGCCAAGGTTGGTGCAACCCAGGATGCTGGAAGTGAAAATTTGAGAAACCAAAAGGTTGGTGCAACCCAAGATGCAACCCAGGATGGTGGAAGAGAAAATTTGAGAAACTAAAATGACAGGAATGCGCCAACTGGTGGATATCTGTGAGTACCAACAGTGGACACATTTGTTCATATGTGACAGTCCCAAAGTGTATGAGGCAGAAGTGCATAGTTTCTGTGCTGACTTCTTCATAGTTGAGGATGATAACATCTTCCTGAAAGTGAATGGTGTTGATTTCGTTATGGATACTGTTGTACTGGGAACCATTTTGGGCGTGCCCACTGATGGGATGTCCTCTATTGAGGGGGCCTGCTCTCCAAACTTCAGAAACACCATCGTGAAGGATAAGGCATTGCAACAAGGAGAACAGGTACACAAGAAATCCCTCCTTCCAGTGCACTGACTGCTATTCAAAATGGTGGACAAAGTTCTACTCCCACGTGCTGAAAGACGCTCCATTACATCACGAGCATACTTGGTTCTCATGCAAACACTGGATGTCTACACCACTATAAACCTATCTGGTCTTATGATAGAGCACATGAAGAAACTAGAAGAGTTCAAGGATGGTAATAATGGTTTTCCTTACGGGTTCCTTCTCACTAAAGTATATGAAATCTTCAAAGTTCCCTTGGGAAAGACTAAAGTAGGAACTCGCAAGCAATCCTTCTCCAAAACCACCCTTGAAGAGTGTGAGTGCATGGATAGGAGTGGATGGGTTGGCAGCAATTCCACCATCTCTCAGCTAATCAACGCTCAAAATATTGCCACTAAGGAAGTAAGGAAGATGAAGGCACAGAATACCATTCTCGAAGGTCAGCTCAGTCAGACCGAGGAGGCACCTAGTTCTAGCAGTTCCCAAAGCACAGAGGTTGCCCGTCTGACAAAGGAAAATGCTGCTCTCAGGAAACAGGCTGAGGACCTTTGAAGGAAAGGTTACGAACCGAGCAGGTGTTCGCAAATACTCAAATGGACATCCTTCTTCGAACCCTTCCCTCTTCCTCTGCCTACAGTGCTCCCCATTCTAGTGCCCCTTATCAGCCGTCCCCTTTTTAGTGTCAGGTCCTTAGTATCTGTCCTCTGTTCTCTTTTCTTATGCTTAGAGATGTTTATGACTGGTACCTTTGGTTGTTTTTATTTTGTGGATGATTTTGTAACAATGGAACTGCTCCCTGTTTTATTTCCAAAACTTAATGATAATTTCGTCCTTTTGTTGTGCATGTCTTGATCTTTTGCTCTGTTTTATGTTATATTGTGTGCACACATATGGCATGAGTTAACCAAGCTAAACTTTTTTTTGCTTATTGCTTGATACTGATCTTTTTATGATGCCAAAAGGGGGAAGAGTAAATTGAGGGGGAACAAGATAGGGAACAACAAATTCAGGGGGAATTCAGGTTCTTAGGGGAAACTTCAATTATAAGTTTGTCATCATCAAAAAGGGAAAAATTGATAGGATATATGCATTCTTGTTATGTTTTGATGATCTAACAAACTTAATGATAAGAACCAGATAAGGAACCTGATACACATCCTCAAGTACGTGAGAATAACAAGTCTCAAGCTGGGGAAGTAAATCAAATCTTAAGATTCAAAGAAACAACAAGGGGAACAGATGGACACCGACACTAGTTCCCTTGGTGACCGTACCAGTCAACCTCCCAACAGCTGTAAAATTACTGCCTGCACACGCAACAGTATAAAGCAGTGCAGAAGTGAACTTCACTGGGAATGCCCTTGTACCAAACATGCTTGCATCATTCAAGTGATGCCACCTATGTAATATTAACATTAAACCAAAGGAAAAATATCAGTGAAACATTGAAGAATCCGTCTAGCATTCTCTCAAGTCGGTGTATCAATCCAGCAAGCGATTCTCAATGGCATTAAGAATAAAGAACAACATAACAAAGGACCAGTTTCGTGTATTGAGTTATTACATGTTCTTAGTTGTGTTACACCTTTGTTAAAGTACTTTACTTGTGATTCCTACTTAAATTAGTTAGGAGCATTGTGTAGGAAACTTTTGTAAAATCATAAACCTTGTGTTTGTGTCTTGGCTAAAAATTCGAGTTGTAATCTTTGTAATGGAGTTATTACAAAAGGGGCTTGTAATAGAGCTGTTACAAGTTAGTGAGGGATTAAGAAATTAATTCCTAGGTTACAATAGGTTGTAATCTGAAGTTTGCTCAGTAGTGAAGTTAAAATCCCACAATGGTAGGTTGTAATTTTTAATCCCGTGAGCGGGGAATGTTTCACGTAAAATTTTATTGTGTCATTTACTTATTGCAGTGTGCGTGCGTTCAGTGGGAACTAATAGAGAACATGGTTCTCTATATAGTTTGGTGGACCCTTAGTTTCTATCAACAGAATATTTCCACAATTAGGCCTATAAAAGTGTAGTTCTTTGACAATTATATGCAGTTATGTTTTTTGCATTGGAAAAATAGCGAAAGATCTTGAAGTTATTTCCTCTAGTCCACCTTAATTAATTTTTTGGTTGTTTTCGCACATATTAAGGAATCCATCTTTTAACATTAACTAACAATATAATTGACCTTATTAATCTTAATTTGTTTATTAGAAATATAATAAATACTCCTAGGCTCTTTACTCGAATGACAACTTTTAGAAAAAAAGAAGTTAATTCCTTCTTGATATCTAAAACAATTAAATATTGTGAACCGAAATAAAAAGGCTAAATATTCTATCAAAATGGACCGGAGGAAGTAATAAATACAGAGATTTGATGTTTTGAGTACTTAGAATTTGGATTTTATGGTTTCATGAATTATTTTGAAACTATATTGATTTCTGGCCCTAGAATGATGTACCAAATTTCGTGTAATCAAAGGTCGTTTTGACTATAACACTGAAAAAGGAAAAAACATCTGGAAGAAAACTTGGAGATTGGGCGGAGAAAAAAAAAAGAAAAATTCTTGAATGATAGGCATTTTTGTCATTTACCTCTGGTGGGAAGAAAAGAGATTTAATGAATGAATGAGACGCTATTAGTAGCTAGTTTGGCCAAGATTCTTCAGTCCTAGAAGTACTTTTTTTTCAGAAAAAGTGTTAGCTGAAGTGTTTGGCCAAACTTTTGTAAGAAAAAAAACATATTTTTGAGGAGAAGCAGAAGAAGAAGCAGTTTCGGAGAAGAAGAAAAAAATAGATTCTCTCCAAAAGTACTTTTTTTAAAAGCACTTTTGAGAAAAATACACATAGAAGCAGTTTTTAAAAGCTTGGTTAAACATTAATTACTGCTCAAAAATATTTTTCAAATTAATTAGCCAAATACAAACTATTTCTCACCAAAAGTACTTTTGAAAAAAATACTTTTAAAAAAAACACTTCTCGTAATAAACTGATTTTTGTAGCTTGGCCAAACATGCTACCAGAAAGAGTATTCATTGCTGGTGGGGAGAAATAGAGCGCCAATAATTAGGCCCATATAAAAACGTAAAGCTTCTACTAATGCTTAGAACATAATCGCTATTATAATTTATACATACACTTCTTAGAATATCTGTGCGACACCTTTCTTAAACAAAGAAAATTATTTTTTTTATTTTTTATTTTTGGCCTTTTCCGTTTTGTTTAACTTATTTTGAAAAGTCTAAAAATTTCGCTAACGCTCGGCTAAGTCCAGAACCTTCGCGACTGACCGATCGCTTACTCAGTAGCAAAAGCACTTCTCTTTGCCCCTTAACCTTAAGTAGAAGTATAAGTCCCATATATGGAATTGACATTCACATATATCAAGATAATATTGTAGATTGATCTATAGATCCATATAAAAAGATCCATATCAAATATAACCTATATCTTTATTTTATTCCAGGGCGCATTTCACATTACTTAATTACTACTAAGAAGCATAGAAATTGGTGCAAAATGCAAAAATAGGTATTATGAAAGTATCACGACCCGGAATCCCAATCTCAGAGCGATGATGACGCCTAATATTTCACATGCTAGGCAAGCCAATGTTACCAAAATACTTAATCAATTTTAATAATTTAAATCAAAATAAAATAATAATAAACTGTAATAGTCTGAAATGGATGTGATAGATACAACGTAGCATAGTCTAAACATCACTTGGAAATCTGGAGTCATGAACACATGAGCATCTATAGTACTACAAATAAAGTCTGAACAAAATACATCTGTTTGAAAAAAAAGTGAACAGTAAACTCAAATAACCAGACCCGTAGGTCAAGTACTAGAGGTCTCTAGAATAACATGATCTCAAATCTCAAATCACAATACCGAGAACAATCTCTACAACCACAACAACTATAATACATCAAATCCATTGCAGCGCACAACCAGATCCCACCATATCATCATCTGCTCATATCATATTCCGTCCTTATCTCTTCAAATCATATGATGTCAAAAATATTGCGGCGCGCAACCCGATCATACAATATCAAATTATTAACATAAACAACTCAACACTAATATTTATCAATTATCAAAGCAAAAGAGAAATAAAACATATGGAACGATAAGGAACTACCAAAACAAACAGAGAATAACCAATACTTCGAAAGCCCGAACCTTGGCAAGAAAATAGTATCACAATAGCTAGATGGCTCACAAGAACGGAATAACAAAATAAACTACTTCAAGTAATATAAGGACGGTAAAATCCAGCTGACCATGAGGCAACGAAAATATACAATCTATACAACTAGAAGCATGTAGCAGGTACTCAGATATTGGGTGAAAAATATACAAATCAAAATAAATAATAATTAAACAACAATAGCAAGTAAGACATGTATAACAAGTAAGAGCATGTAGCGACTAAAGCATGTAACAAGAGATAACATAGAACAAAATAAGACATGGAAGTACATATCCCAATCTCGCATGCTAAATCTCCCGACGGCGCATATAGACTCGTCACCTCACATAAACGCTGAATTTCTCACATAATTCACATAAACTATAGCCCAAAGAGTCCTAATTCCCTCATCAAGGTTAGACACAATAGTTACCCCTTTGCGCAACCACTCAACAATTAACCACGGATATTTATTTAGATTTAGCCTCCAAACTAGTCAAATCTAGACAAATATAGTTCAAATAATTCAAAAAAAGCTTTAGAAACTACCCACGGGTGAAAAAGATTCGATCTTTGATGAAATTAGAAACATTCAAAAAAAAATCAACCTCGGACCTACCCGGTCAAAACCCGAGTCCAAGGGTAGATCTCGACTACCCATAGCTCCACGAGTCCATATATGTATTTTATTTTAAAATTCGAGTCCAATTCGACTCTTAAATCCCAAATATTTATTTTTCAAAACATAGACAAAATCTCCAAAATTTCTCTTAGATTATCATGAAATTGATATTACATCTCATGTATAATCATGTAATATAATTGAAACTAGATTAAAATAACTTACCCAAGTGATTGTACATGGAACCCTCTCTAAATAGCCTCCTACTGAGTCTAGGGTTCAAAAATATGAAAATGAGATTAAAATCCCATCTTCCAGCCCTTTTGTTCAGCTGCGTATGTCGCAAATGCGACTTTGGATTCGCAGTTGTAGACCCTCACAATTGCGAAATAGGGATCGCAAAAGCGAACCCTGACAGCCCACACAGATGTCGCAATTGCGACATAGGCTTCACAATTGTGAATGCATCCTTCTTTGCAATTGCGCCGAAATGGTCGCAATTGTGACCTAATCTAATCCTATAGTATCTTTTCAAATGCAAAGAGGGATTGGAATTTACGACATCTGGTCCTCCCCTATCCTCTTCGCAATTGTGATCCCGGTGCTCGCAATTGCGACAACAGCACACCAGCAGCCTATAACCAGCTCAAAACAATCTCAAATACGTTCTAAACTCACTCGAGCCCTCGGGTATAAACCAAATATCCACACAAGTCTAAAAGCATCATACTAACTCGCTCACATGATCAAAATACCAAAATAACATCTCGAATAACAAATCGAACATCAAAATGCATGAAATTCAAAAGAAAACCTAAGAACCTCTAGAATTACAACCAAGCGTCTGAATCCTATCAAACCAGCTCTGAATTACACCAAATTTTGCAGAGAAGTTTCAAATAGAAAAATGTACATATCCCAAGTCCCAAAATCAAAATTCGAATCCGATAATCTATCATAGCCCAAAACCACGTAACAAGCACTATAATGATCCAATCGGTTATTTTGCGTATTATAGCCTCGTTCCACCTTTTATTTCTTATTTTGTGTTTGTTTGTTGTTATGTGACTTGACGAGATGGTTGATTTGGTTTCGGGGATATTTTGAATTAAATTGAGACACTTAGCCCCACGATTGGAAGCCAAAGTTAAAAGAGTTTACTGCATGTTGACGTGTGTGTAAATGACTTCGGAATAGAGTTTTTATTCTTCTGATGGCTTCATATGGTGATTTTGGACTTCGTAGTGTTCCCGAATATTAATTTGGAGGCCCGTAGGTGACCTTTTCTTGAATTGGCAAAAGTTGGAAAAGTTGAAGTTTGGAGAGTTGAGCAGTTTGACCGAGAGTTGACTTTGTTGTTACCTGGCTCGGATTTTGTCTTTAGAAGTTGGAATAGATCCGTTGTATTATTTATGACTTGTGTGCAAAATGTGAGGTCAATCGGAGTTGGTTTTATAGGTTTCGACATCGATTATTGAAGTTGGAAATCCATTAGTTTCATTAGGCTTGAATTGGGGTGTGATTCGTATTTTTGATATTGGTTGATGTGATTTGAGGCCTCAACTAAGTTCGTATCATGTTTTAGGACTTGTTAGTATATTTGGATGGGGTCCCGAGGGCCTCGGATATGATTTAGATTTAAAACAGTTCGAATTTTGGACTTGTGGAAGTGCTGGTGTGATAAGGTCTGGTGCCGCAGGTGCAGAGCCGCAGAGGCAGCCTGGTGTACGCAGATGCATGAAATGGGAAGGTAGGCTGAGAGCTCATGTGTGGAGGTGAATCTACAGAAGCAGATGCGCTCCTGCGCAAGGTGTTCCGCAGAAGCGGATATTGACTAAAGGGTTGGGGATCGCAGAAGCGATGGAGTGAGCACCGATGCAGTCATGTAGGTGCGAAGAAGGGACCTTAGGTGTGCTAGGTCAGGGGTTTAAGTGGCTACCGCAGAAGCGGTGAAATGGATCGTAGGTGCGAGAGGCGTGGCAGAATACATAAACAAGAGGGTTAAAGTATTTTCTTCATTTTTGGACTTTGGGAGCTCGGATTGAGGCACTTTTTGAAGAGATTTTCACTAGATTTCAAGAGGTAAGTGGTTTTTGATCAATTTTGTCCCTGTATTGCGAATACCCATTGATTATTTCACCTATTTGTCATGAATCTAAGTTAGAATTTGGGAATTTTTGAACAATGTATTGGAGAGTAAGATTTGGGGATTTGAGTGTCGTTTTATGGTCGAAATTGCATGATTTTGGTATGGTTAGACTAGTTATTGAATAGGTGTTCGGATTTTTTAAATTTTGTCGAGTTCTGAGATGTGAGCCAGGGGTTGACTTTTTTACTTTGGTTAAAGAACTTATCTTTATCGTGTGGAATCGATTTCTATAGCTTGTATCGATTTTATTAAGTTATTTGTGGCTATATTCGAGTTATTCGGAGGCCGATTCGCGAGGCAAGGGCTTGTTGGAGTTGTGATTTATGGTGTTTGAGTAGTAACACTTCTAAACTTGGTACTGAGTATCTGAATCCCTGAACTATGTGTTATGTAGTTAGTGTTGAGGTGATGCATATGCTAGGTGACGGGCGCCTACGCGTGAACTGGGGTAATAGTGACTCGGTTGATTCCGTGGTACTATGCAGTCAACAAATCTTGTTGTTCTTCATGTAATCCCTATGTGTTAGAGAAAATGAGTTGTGATCCATATTAGAAACCATGTTTAGGCTATATGTTTGTACAGCTGGGACCCACCGAGGTCATTATTGTTTTTGAGTTATTTGCTTAAATTGTAATTATGTTGTCACGACACAAAATCCGACTAGTCGTGATGGCACCTAACCCAACTCGCTAGGTAAGCTAATTAACCACTAACTAATTCTAATAACAATTAATAAAGCGATTAAGTAAAGAAATATATGAATCTAATATATTCCCCAAGAACTGGTAGTACAAATCACGAGCTTCTAAGAATAGAGTTTACAAAGCGGAAATAAAATATATACATAGTTTGTTTGAAAAGTACATAAATAGAGTTTTATAGATCTAAGGCTACCACGAACAAGAGGCAGCTACAACCGGGACGCAGGTACATCTTCAATTTAACTCCCATCGAACACAGCAACACAAGCAGACAACATCTGCATGCAAGGTGCAGAAGTGTTGTATGAGTACAACCGACCCCATGTACTCAATAAGTAACAAACCTAACCTTAGGTTGAAAGTAGTGACGAGCTAACAAAAAGGTCGGGACCAACACCCATATTCCACAACAGTTTATAACAGCATAGTACGAGTAACAAAAAAGTAACTCAGAAATAAAAGGCTCAGTTCGTTCACAGTTCCAGAAAAATAGGCATTTCTTTTCATGTATCTCAGTGAAAACCCAAATCTTTTACCGGAAAAGCCAAAATACGAGTAAGTTTGAAAACTGTAGTTTTTCCCAAAACTCCTTTCAACAAATAGTAAGATGTTTCTTTTTCAGATAGCATGGGGAAAGTGTTTCTCTATGCCTACATGTCAAGATACAACTAGAATCATAAATGTCCCCAAAACAGGGTAGCAGAAGGAAATGTACTTCTATGCATATATCTCAAGTACGCATGTCAAATGCGATGCATCTCGTTGATGAGCTCATGTACTCACACTCTCAGAGTACTCAATCTCATTGTCTCGCATTTTTTCTCACTATGCTCAATACACTCAATCACTTAGCGTTGTACAATACCCATTGCGGCGTGCAGCCCGATACTTGTTTACAGTCGACTGCGCTCACTGGGGTTGTCCAGACTCCTGGAGGGGCTCTTTTCATCCCAAGCGCTATATCGCTGCGGCGTGCAACACGATCCCATAATATATAAATAGCCATAAGACTCGTTGCGGCGTGCAACCCGATCCATATATATATACAACCTTAAGACTCTTTGCGGAGTGCAACCCAATCCCATAAATGTAATCAATATATCATGCTGCGGCGTGCAGCCCGATCCCAAAATATCACTCTCACTCAGGCCCTCAGCCTCACTTAGTCATCAATCTCTCCAGTCTCACTCACGGGTTCACAATGTCATGAAACTAGCCTGAAAACAATGATATGATGTATCAATAAATAATAACTGAGACTGAGATATGGCATAAATGCATGGATATGACTGAGTATGAAATATCAATGAAATTAGTGAGATGACAGTAAGAAACGGCCACTATGGGTCCAAACAATATCGACATAATGCCTAAACATGATATCTAGCATGATTGACAGCTTAACTACTTTATCACATGGTGAAAACACAGATATCAAAAAAATAGGGCCACTATTCAGTGCCATGGAAATAACAGATTCCCAATTCACATGGTGCACGCCCATACGCCTGTCACCTAGCATGTGCGTCACCTCAACACAAATCACATAACACGTATTTCGTGGTTTCATACCCTGAGCACTAAGATTAGAAGAGTTACTTACCTCGAACAAGCCAGTTCCAACACCGAGCAAGCCAAGCGATGCTCCAAAATGCTATCCCACACGGTTTAGCCTCAAAACGGCTCGAAACTAACCAAAAACAACTCATACATCAAACAATGCTAAAGGAATCAATCCAGATCGAAAAGATCAAATATTGAATAAGAAAGTCCAAAACCGACCAATTATCCAACCGGGCACGCACCTCGGAACCCGAAAAAATTTAAATAATCCAACAACCCATTTAATTATGAGTCCAACCACACTAGTTTCACTCAAATCCGACTCCAATTTGATGTTCAAAACTCAAAAGTTCATATAACCAACGAATCACAACTCCTCGTAGCATAGAAGAGTAACTCACAGATCAGTTCAGAACATGAATAAGCTCAACAACTACCGAATGGCACATCCTTCAGCAATAGCAGTATGGAGACAACCAATCCGACTCGATGTAGAATACACATCTTAATTGGGCCTACCAATGGACTCCCAAATCAGCTCTAGTCACCCACTGATAAATAAATAACTTTCGAAAGTCCACAATGACTGAATCATAACACATTCTATTATCTGGCTAGCTTCGGCAACAACTTCATAGTCCACAACCATGAAACAATCTGCTCTTGAGAACTCCAAATCTCCAAATCCATGCAACACACGAATCACTATATTTGATCCCAACTCCACCGCCAGAATGTCTAATACATCTCTCATACACGATCATCCCATGAGGAATACTTCTACAATTCTTCCGTACTACATAGCAAAATTTGAATATCAGCAGTCGATCAACCAGAAGAGTGCCACAGTACCAGTGAAGTATCCATACATCAAAACACGTTGCCTCTCCTGAAATGTATACTCTCATCAAGCCATACCAAATAGTAATATCATTTGCCTAGTCATCTGAATCCGTCTATGCTGCCTACGGATTTATGTCTTTCCCTTCAAAACTGAGTTATGACCTTGCACAAGAAAATCTCAATCCCACGCAATACACCGCGTCTACCATGCCATCCTACAAAGAGTACAAAAATCTCATAATCAACTCTGAGTCACAAGAAGAATACATACCCGATCAGTCAGAGACCTTCCATTTGATCTCATCCAGGAGAAAATTTCAATACGCAACATATTCCTCACGCCGGTAGGAAATATACCCCTCAAACCAGGGTAAGATCCATTGAGAACTCTTCGAAACCAATTTACACACAACCAAGCTATCTGAACCGAATCTCTCTAACTCACCCAGCCACGCAGGTTACCAAAACCCAAGAGCATTTCCACAAAACACCTGTAGAGTCTAGCCACGTCATAAATACCCAAAGAACTGATCATACCCATTATTGTGCTAACCCAACCTACTACCACGCTGTCCTATTTCTCCAAGTCTCTTCTAAATTGCCTTCAAGTTGATACTTCTCCTTGCTAGAGCACCATGATCCTTAACCAACATTCACCACACAAGAGGCCCTAGTATAAAACCACCATGCCCTAAGGCCCATAAGCCGCTGACTTCCCTCGTAAGCACCCCAAAGCACCACAACCTAGATACCTACTCTAAAGAGACCTTATGTGAACCTAAAACTATTTTCTTCACCTTCTTGATACTGAAATGCATAATCAACACCGACACCATCCCATGCAAATATCAGATCCTAGCCATATACCAATCTGAAATTCTCAATTTCTATATATAATTCTTGAATCCATTAGAACCATTCTCGAGAGTCATCCACTCTACTCAAATCTCAATTGGACCGACCAAACGAACCGAACGACATGTGCCCCATTAGTACACCAACACCCAGGGGAGTAGTCCACACTCCTAAGCAATCGAGCAAATTCCTACTCCATGTACCCTACATCCTTCGCGAATAACCACTCAATTATTTTATGATTCCTATATACCCATAGAGAGTAATACAACCTGTATCCAGAAATCCCCTAACTCGAGTCATCCTCAATCTCAACCCCTACATTCATAGCTGATTCACCAGTATACCCCGAACCGAAACCAATACGACAAATAACCGTGCAAACAACTCATCAATAGCAGACTCCCCCACTTGGCTCAAATCCATAGAACAAAATAGTCGATAACATCACGATACCCATACTCTATTACTGCCAGAATCCCGTACTGAAATTCAACTAAATCCTTCGCAAGCCCATGTAACACAAACCATATAATACCTCAAATCGTCTGCAAATCTCGCATTCACCCTTGTAATAGTCAAGCCAACTTCCACAAGCAATACAAACTCAAATTGCAACATATATCATTCACTGGTAAAATAGAACTCTCTACAAAACATCACAAGGACCAAACAACCTCAGGACACCTCGCAGGAGATAACCTACCTGCTCTGCCTCAAGTTGACATCTCTCTATACTCTTCCACAGTCATAGCTATTACGCAATCACTTAATCTTTCTGAGTCTGAACTAATAACATGACATGAAATATACTGCTCTCCACAACTAAACAACATGAGAGGTCCTTTAACACACCCATAATTCGAGGCCATACACCAAATCAAGACAGAAATCAAACACCTAATAGTTCTTGCTATATATCAAGTAAACTCTTCTTGTCATATTCAAACCATATGAACACATCTCCTAGTCACATCATACTCACCACATAGTTATTCTACCGCTCATCGAGCCACAATTCCACTCATAGGAACACTACCGGACGTATAAGTCCAAAATCACGTGCTCAAACAATCAAAATCTCTGCGCTCAAGTCATAGTAAAAACCTCGGCCTCAAGTCCTCCAGATTGGCCCATCATCAGCATGCCAAAAATCATATCTTGAACCTCAACCGTGGAATCAAAAGCCGGCGAATGCACAGATGATACCGAGCGCTCGCATGCGCATACGAATGCATGGAAGGAATTCAAAGAGTTACGCTTCAAGATGAATCAATGCCGCATGATAAGGAAATAAAGATGGGAAGTATATCCTAATGTCCTGTAGCCTCTCGAAGATAGGTATGGACGTCATCATACCGATCCGCAAGACTCTACTAGACACTTGCTCATGACTTATAGAACCTATGAACCTAGAGCTCTGATACCACCTTGTCACGACCAAAAATCCGACTAGTCGTGATGGCACCTAACCTTACCCGTTAATTCTAATAACAATTAATGAAGAGATTAAGTAAAGAAATATCTGAATCTAACACAATTACCATCAGGTTGCTCTGATGGTAAGCACCCTCCACTTCCAACCAAGAGGTTGTGAGTTCGAGTCACCCCAAGAGCAAGGTGGGGAGTTCTTGGAGGGAAGGATGCCGAGGGTCATTTGGAAACAGCCTCTCTACCCCAGGGTAGGGGTAAGGTCTGCGTACACACTACCCTCCCCAGACCCCACTAGTGGGATTATACTGGGTTGTTGTTGTTGTATTGTAATACATTCCCCAAGAACTGGTAGTATAAATCATGAGCTTCTAAGAATAGAGTTTACAAAGCGAAAATGAAATACATACATAGTCTGTTTGAAAAGTACATAAATAGAGTTTTATAGATCTAAGGCTACCACGAACAGGAGGCATCTACAACCGGGATGCGGGTACATCTTCAATCCAGCTCCCATCGAACATAGCAACATCAGCAGCCAACATCTACACGTAAGGTACAGAAGTGTAGTATGAGTACAACCGACCCCATGTACTCAATAAGTAACAAACCTAACCTTAGGTTGAAAGTAGTGACGAGCTAACAAAAAGGTTGGGACCAACACCCATATTCCACAACAGTTTATAACAGCATAGTATGCGTAACAAAAGAGTATCTTAGAAATAAAAGGCTTAGTTTGTTCACTGTTCCAGAAAAATAGGCATTTCTTTTCAAGTATCTCTGTGAAAAGCCAAATCTTTTACCGGAAAAGCCAAAATACGAGTAAGTTTGAAACTGTAGTTTTCCCAAAAGTCCTTTCAACAAATAGTAAGATGTTTCATTTTCAGATAGCATGAGGAAAGTGATTCTCTATGCCTACATGTCAAGATACAGGTTGAATCATAAATGTCCCCAAAACTGGGTAGCAGAAGGAAATGCACCTCTATGCATATATCTGAAGTACGCATGTCAAATGCAATGCATCTCGATGATGAGCTTATCTACTCACACTCTCAGAGTAATCAATCTCACTGTCTCGCATTTGCTCTCACTATGCTCAATACACTCAATCACTCAGTGCTGAAAAATACCCGTTGTGGCGTGCAACCCGATCCTTGTTTATAGTCGACTTCACTCACTGGGGTGTACAGACTCCTGGAGGGGCTCTTTTCACCCCAAGATCTATATCGCTGCGGCATGAAATCCGATCCCATAATATATAAATATCCATAAGGCTCGTTGCGGTGTGCAACCCGATCTATATACATATATAGCCCTAAGGCTCGTTGCGGCGTGTAACCCGATCCCATAAATCTAATCAATATATCATACTGTGGCGTGCAGACCGATCCCAATATATCACTCTCTCTCAGGCCCTCGGACTCACTCAGTCATCAATCTCTCCAGTCTTACTCACTGACTCACAATGTCATGAAACTACCCCAGTAACAATGATATGATATATCAATAAATAATAACTGAGACTTAGATATGGCATAAATGCATGGATATGACTGAGTATGAAATATCAATGAAATTAGTGAGATGACAGTAAGAAACGACCACTATGGGTTCAAACAATATCAGCATAATACCTAAACATGATATCTAGCATGATTGACAGTTTAACTACTTTATCACATGCTGAAGCCCTAAAGAGGCCCCCCTGAGGGCTGAGTACACTACCGCAGTACTCAATAAGTGTCATAGACTCTCTATAACTCAAGTTTTCGGGACAAGATTTTACAAAAAACACACAACTAATATTTGATATAAAGTGATAAACAATTATATAAATCATGCTCTTTTTCATTTCAAATGAAAATACAAGTGAAGTATAAACCATGATATAAATTATTAGAACATTTATATCAATCCAAGATTTTTAATAAAATCATACAAAACCATTTCAATTTTATTAAGTCATTGAAAATCACTTTCGCTCCTTATGCCTAAGCATAAGAAAGTCTTCTTTATCTTTCACTGGGAATACTATACCGATACCGACATAATAAACAACTACTAGGTATCGACCTAGCAATAAGTAATTGACTCTACTTGTCTGGGCGACTTCCCGTAGTGTCGTATGAGTCGACTTAACCTCATTACTTTAGGTAACAATCTTTTGCCCTCGCAATGGGGGACTTTATCCCATAAACCTCGGCTTAACCTTGGAATGTATCCCTATATCGGTACGTGTAGTTCCAAGGTAACGAACTCAACGTTCAAATCAATCTCGGTTGTCTCCACTAGTAACTCCCAAAATATTTGAATATCAGATACATATTCATAGCCTAATAGCCTCAAAAGATCTATTTTTATCAAATCATGATTTTCGTAGCCAATCCAAACCATTTGAACATAGCCTTTTTCATATTAATACCTTTAGCACTTTAACATCAATCTTTGAAAGATACAACAAGTGCTACTCCGTTGTTCAAATTTCAAAACACATATTTTTTCATGAAAATATATCTTTAGTATTCAAATAGTTTATATTCTTATCAACACATAAGTTTTAATAAAACTTATAACATTTTCCTTAAGTGTCATCTTGCAAATAAGTTTTAAAAATAAGATTTTTATATAAATCACATGACACTTCAAAATCAACAAACTATGAAACACATGGTGACATCCTTCCCGCTTGTCCACACAAGTGCGGATGCATATTTATAAGTAATATCATATATTAACAAATCTTGCTTTTAGTGAGAATCCCTCAAGAAGAGTAAGTCATAATCAACTTACCTTAATCTTCAAGCTCCAAATAATACTACACCACTCCAATTGATTAAAATTCTCAAATATCGCCAACAATTCAATATCTACCATTAGATATCCCAACTACACCAAAACAAACACGAAAAAATTCATAAATATCTATTTAGGCGTCACAATTTGGCAACAAGCCTTCAGCCATTCAAAATTATCCAATAGCTCCACCAATTAGCTTATTATTTACTCAACATCACCAAGTCACTATTCATTATCTTCTTCAATAAAACTCTAGGTTAAAGAACATCCAATTCATGAACTAGTATTACTTCTTAGCCAAATGGCGATTCCCCCTTCAATTCGTCCATCAATTAGGTTATCAAGTCTATTGACATCATTAAAAACTCAAAACAATTTCATTTGTATCAACCCACCACTATTTACCTTCTTCTTCATTCAAAATATTATTTTCAAGACCCACTCTTAGTGTTTATATAATACTCAATTATAACTTCAAATAGACTTCATAAACATGCTACCCATACTTTAATATATCATATATGTGAAGTTCAAGTGAAGAGATTACCTCTTAGTGAAAGAATCTCATTTTTCCTCTGTATGGTGTTCTTGAAGATTCAACACATTTTCTATAACTTTTGATCCATGAATGATGTTAGAACTAACATTAAATGGTGTTATGTAGCCACAAATGCATCTTAAACACTTACCTTGAAGTGTGTTGATGAGGGATGCACTCCTCCTTCTCTCTAAATTCAAGACCTAACTCCAAAATTTCATCTCTTTTTCTCCCCCCCCCCCAAAATAGCCACTTTTATAATTTTGATGGCATTCGTAGCTACACACACCTCCAGCGTAGCTACGATATCTTCCTCTTCAGCTCCCCTTCATTTGACTACCTTGCTGAAATCAGCTACGCCCAAAGCAGTGTAGCTATGTACAACTCGCGTAGCTACGTGTCTGTTTTGATATCCCTCAGTTAAAATATCATAACGTCTTGTAGGAACATTCAAAAGATGAATGGTTTGAAGTATTGAAAACTAGAATCATAGATCTTTAATTTGATAGTTCGTACCCACAAAAAGCTTCATATATTGGGAGTTATGCTCGTTTGAAGTAAGATTCTGTGCAAACTCATTTGAAACTTTAGTCCATCATATTGTTTCTAATGTGACTTAGTCTTAATGTTCTTCTTAGATCATAAATTATTATTAATGCACCATGTACACATATTACCATGATTAATTGATATTCTTCTTATCATTAGCCATTGTTCACACCTGAATTAATATAATTAGCACACGCTAATCTTCTTAATAGCCTTAAAATACTTTGAAATTTTCCGGGGTGTTATATTCCCCCCCAATTAAGAATATTCATCCTAGAATATTTTACAAGTTATTATTAAACATAGTGTTATACTCCTTTTACCTTAACCATCATCCTTAATTTTTCTCGATTTCATATGGATATTAAACCTTGTTCCTAAAATCTCAACTTCCTTAAGGCCTTAAATTTTGGCTAACTCTCTTATTGTTTAAAATTTCCATCAGGGTCTCCCTTGTAATTGAAACTATCCAAAAATTATAACATGTCCAGAATAAGCCCACACAGGGGCACCAACAATAATATGGCTCAACAACAAACAATATACCACATAAAATTATATCTAGGCCCCACACGACCGTACATATACCATAAGTACATCAAATGTAAACTGTTGAAACCTCTTAGCTGGTAACATACCTGCATATTGTTTAATATCAATATTAGCTGCTAGACATAGCCTCATATTACTAATGTATATACATGTTGTTTCATTAAAATATGTTCATGGTTAGAATTTCATAAATTTATTTTCTAAATAATAAAGAATGATTGATTTCTATATTGCCCAAATTCTCATCTTCCTCGAAGCTATGGCTCATTCTAGTAGAAAACGAAGTTACCTTGCCCACATGGTACTTATAAAGCCCTATACTGATTCGTAGTCTCGATATTTTCCCATAAACAATACTTTCAAATTAATTTTTTTACAAATCATGTTTCCTGCCATAACTTATTCACTTGGTAATTTTAATGCTCTCTAATCTTCGAAAGTTCCGGAATATTCTTCTATTCTTTCCGAGAAGACAAACAATATATTTGCTTACTTAAATACATCCATCACATGGTACTTCATACCCTCACTTACCTTTATAACTTTAGATTCCAACTTGATAGTCACCTTCTATAATACATTTTCTCTATGAAAATATTCACCCTACTTTATTTCATTTTATGGAACTAATTTGCCACTCATTCTCGAACATCAGTGTATATGTTTCTATTTTTCTTAACCTTAACCAACTCATTAATACCATCAAGTTCTTTGTGATATTTTTCTGTCAAAAATTCAAATTACATTTACTTCTTTGCCTACCATAGAAATGTTACCATAGTCCATAGGTTTTTCACACTACAATTCCACGCTATCATGACAACACCCTTTTTCGTATTAGTATTCTTCCTTGAACCTGCGCCTCTTACTAGAGCACTTTGTTTTGGTTTGCAAGAGTATTTCTTATTCAGGAATATGCATAACATAATTTATTTTCTACCTCATTTCATTCCAAGTTTGCATATATTTAATCCTCAATTATAACCCTCATTGTTCTACTAAGCCAACGTATTACCAAAGTACTTTCTCATTTTTTTGGAAAGATTGATGTCACGACCCAAATCCGCAATAGGTCGAGACTGCGCCTAATGCTGCCGTTAGGCAAGCCCACAAGTGTAACTACTATTTATTTATCCCTCTTTAAAAAATTAGTACGGAAGTTTCCCTTTTTAACATATACTTAATTACACTAAATTTCATGCAACTTGTGATAAGTCTTTTTAGACAAAATATTAACATAATAAATACATACTCTACGGTGATCAAAATGACAAGTACATTAGTACAAGTGCTACAAATCCCCAAAACCCGGCGTCACAAGTACACGAGCGATCTAGAGAATATACAAAACTACTAAAACTATTGTCCGAAAGTAATAAACATGAATAGTAAATAAGATGGAAAGAGACTCCGGTGATGCGGATTGTAGCAAGGCAAGAAGGTCACCCCTAGGTCTATGTGGATGATCAGCTACGTGCCCACGTGACCACTGGTGGAACCTGCCTCGGTACCTACACATCAATGTACAAGTGTAGCGTGAGTACAAAGAACAACGCATACCCAGTAAGTATCTAATCTAACCTCGAAGAATTAGTGACGAGGGGTCGACTTGACACTTACTAGAGATCAATAATTATAACAAAAGTTTATAAAGTAGACATGGTGAGCATACAACAATTATTAATGAGATAAATAAAAGCAAGTATAATAAATACATCTGGAAGTCGTAACACATCAACAACATCTCATAACTGGCCGTGAAGACACTAACTCAATTATCCAAATTGGAACCCATTTCAATTTTTAAGCACGAAGTTGCCGAGGTAAACAACCTGATCCCATAAGAATAATGGTACTCAGTACTGCCAAGGCGAACAGTCCGATTCCTTAAGAATAGTATTACCATCATACTGCTGACGCGAACGGCCCAATCCTATAAGAGTGGTGTTACCATGTTGCTGAGGCGAACGACCTGATTCCATAAGAGTGGTGTTATCATATTGTCGAGGCGAACGACCCGATCCCATAAGAGTGCTGTTATCATACTGCCGAGGCGAACGACCCAATCCCATAAGGGTGGTGTTATCATGCTGCCGAGGCAAATAACCCGATCCCATTAATTATTAAGTATTCCTAAATTTTCCAAAATAAGAAGGCTAAATTGATAATTACAATTTTAAATCCCTAGTCTCAGCTCTATTCAAGACAGTCAATACGCAAGATAAACACAACAGTACAATTAAAAGCATGATGTGGATCTAAGTCTACCGAAAATATCATGAAATATAGCTACGCACCGACTCTCGTCACCTCGTATGTACGTATCTCCCCATACAAGTAATACACAACAAAGATACACCTAGGGGATGAATTCCCTCTTACAAGGTTAGACACGAGACTTACCTCGTTCCCAAGCTCACTTCCGGTCCACTAATCCGCTCTAAAAACCCCAAGTCGATGCCGAATAATCCGAAACTAGTCAAATGTTATGTAATTTAATCAATATATACTCAGAAGTTCATGATTTAGCTATTATAGTAATTGCCCAATCCAAATTAAAAAATTCCTAAAATTCACCCCAGGCCCACGTGCCCGGATTCCTAAAAGTTTTGAAGATATAAATTAACCATAGCCTCACGAAGTCAAATATATAATTTTTACTTAATTTCATAACAAATTTCATAGTCAAATCCCATTTTTATCAATGCCCTAGGTTCTTCACAGACCCCCAAAGTTCTCACAATTCCCTCTCACAATCGCACGTGCGGCTCCGCTTCTACGGAAAATCCTCGCAGGTGCGGTCCTTAACTAGGCCACCTCTCTTCGCTTTTACAGACAGTCTCTCGCTTCTGTAGACCCGTTTCTATGGAAGGCTATCGCACATGCGAACACAAGCATGCTGGCCCTCCTTCGCATCTGCGGATCCTCAATCGCAGAAGCGATTTCGCTTCTGCAGAAAAGCGTCGCTTCTGTGGATCCCAGGCCAGCCCACTCCCACCCGCTTCTGTGATCACATGCTCACTTGTGCGAGCTCGCACCTTCGGCTAAACTCATGCAGGTGTGAAAGCACCAGAACTGAAGCCACCAGCAGTTTCCCCCATGTCCAATCGAGTTCGATACCAATACATTTCGCATCCGGGACCCCGGGGGCCCTATCCAAATATACTCACACATCCAATAACATCTAAAATTACGAATCAACGCCAAAATGCATGAATTCAATATGAAACTCAAAAACTTCCAAAAATATTTCCTCACGTTCGATTCCTATGAAATTAACTCGGAATAACGCCAAATTTTGTGTGAAAATCATAAATCACCATACGGAACTATTTCGAGGCTCGGAATCCCAAACAGACCTCGATAACACCAAAGTCTACTCCATATAAAACTTAGAGTCTGTTTGAAAATCCATGTGTAATTACTTGGCTGTGTAATTACTAAGGTAGTAATTTGTGATGACCCGATAGGTTATCTTATGTTTTAGAACCTAATTCTATGTTTTGAAGCCTTAAACACCTTATCTTCACCCTCCTTGATTTGCGTGCACAGTACGACTATTTTTACGGAAGCTTTTATGTTAACAAACAGAGAAAATATGAAATTGTTGCCCTAAGATCTATTTGAGTTGACTTCAGTCAATATTTTGAGAAAACAGACAGAGATTTGTATTTTGACGGTCCCGGTGGGTCCGTATCGTGATTTGGGACTTGAGTGTATGCCCGTAATCGAATTCAAAAGTCCCTAGCCCGAGTTATCGGACTTTATTGAAATTTGAAAGTTTGAAAGCTTAATAACTTTCAAAGTTTGACCAATGTTTGAATTTATTGAATAGGTCCAATACTAGATTTATGACTTATCTTTCAAATCTGATATGAAACGGAGTTGGTTTTACGTGATTCGGACGTCTGGTTGTTAATATAGCAATTCTAAAGTTTCTTGAAAATTTTATTTGATTTTGGTGTCCGATATATAGTTCTAGGTGTTATTTTAGTTATTTGATCATGCGAGTAAGTTAGTATGATATTTTTAGATTTGTGTGCATGTTTGATTTGGAGCCCCGAGGACTCAGGTGAGTTTCGGATAGGCTACATAGTGGTTTGGACTTAGAAAACTCAGCTGGTTCTGCAATTTCTGGTAACTGGTGTCTGATCTCGTAATTGTGAGATCAGTGTTTGGATTTGCGAACATTCCCCAATCCTGACATGTTCGCATTTGCGAGCAAATTCTTCGCATTTGCAAAGATTACCTGGGTCAGCATGAGTTCGCATTTGCGATCAAGAGGTCGCAGTTGCGGGGAGGCTAGAGTTCGCATTTGCGAACAATACTTCACATTTGCGAAGTGGGTCTGGGGCAGGCTTGGTCGCATTTGCGATCAATTTGGTCGTAAATGAGGAAGATCAATGTTCGCATTTGGGAACAAGTCATCGCAAATGCGATGAAAGAAAAGATGGGAGGACTTCGTTTTTGCGACTGTTTCTTCTCATTTGTGGGGATCGCATTTGTGAACCCTAGGTCACAAGTGCGACATCTACAACTAATCAAAATGGGAGTTAGATGGGATTTTTGTTCATTCTTCAAATTTTCAAAACAAGAAAACCCTAGAGGTTATTTTTCAAAGAACTCTTCTTCCCCAATCCATTGGTAAGTGATTTTTCAAAGAACTCTTCTTCGCCAATCCATTGGTAGAATTAGGGAGTTTTATAAAATGGGAATTTAGACCTCAAATTGAGGTCGGATTCCAAAAAAAATTACATAACCTGGCCGGGGGTGAATGGGTAATCGGGTTTTGGTCTGAATTTCGGGATTGGACCAAGTGAGCCTGGGAGTTGACATTTTCAATAATGACCTAAATTGAATCCTTTGCAATCGTGGGTAGTTCCTAAGACTTAATTTGAATCGTTTGGTTGGGTAATTTTCTAGATTCTATTGGTTTGGAGGCTTGTTTGAAAGGCAAAGCCGTGATTAAGCTTTGAGTGGACATTTGGAGCGAGGTAAGTGTTGTGCTTAACCTTGACTTGAGGGATTAAGACTTATTTGCCTATATGCTACATGTTTAGATGTTGGGTACAATATATATGTGAGGTGACAAGTACTTATGCATTGTTGTTGGATTAAAGCATGTGGGTGAGACTTGTTCCTTGCAATTATTGCTTACTTTGATCATGTTATCCATGCTTAGACTAGTTATTCGTTAAAATGATCGTTCTTCCCGTGTTTATGGGCTTTGTGATAATTGAGTATTTATTCAAATATTGAGGTTGGTATTGTGGAACTATTATTGAAGTCAGGCTTGTTCTTGTTGATCCTATCTCCCTGTTATTATTTGTTCATTGTTATGTGTAAGGGAGAGTGTTAAAGCACGAAGGGCGATGCCATGCCGTATGTGAGTGTTAATGCTCGAAGGGTGATGTCGTGCCATATTGTGAGTGTTAATGCATGAAGGGTGATGCCGCACCATATTATGAGATTTAATGCATGAGGGGTGATTCCGTGTCGTATCTACTGATATACACCAAGAGTGAGAGTAAAAGCACGAAGGGTGATGCCGTGCAGAATCATTCTTTCACTGTGAGGTTGAGTGTAAAAGCACGAAAGGTGATGCCGTGCAATTTTCTTCATTGTGCTTAATTGTTTTCACTGGTTAAAGGCATATTGGCTGTTCTGGTTATCATTTCCGTTGTATCTCTCGTATCTTGTATCCCCTCAGCATGTCCCCCTCCCAATAGTATGTGTTTAGCTTTTATTTGTTGTGATCTTATACATATACTGTTATCTGCATAGGTTTATTATGTGGGTGTCTTGTCATAGCATCGCCACTACTTCGTCGAGGTTAGGATCGACACTTACGAGTATATCTGGTCGATTGTACTCATACTACACTCTGCACTTCTTGTGCAGACTTTGGTACCGGCCCTAGCTGTTCGTGAGGCATAGCGGCTTGGATTTGCTCATTGTAGAATCGAGGTAGATCTGCTGGCGTCCGCAGACCTTGGAGTCCCCTTCTATTTTCCCTATTTTTCTGTTTCTTTTCGTTCAAAACAGTTGTATTTCTTTCAGACTCTGTTGGTAGAAAATCTAAGAAGCTCGTGAGTTGTGACTCCATATCTGGATTGTAGTAGATATTATGGAAATATATGCTATTCCGCACTCGGTTTTGTTTCATTTTGGCTTAATTGACTTTATTTGTTAAAACTGAATAACAATTGACTTAACGGTTCTCTAACGTTGGCTTGCCTAACAAGTGAAATATTAGGTGTCATCACGGTCCCAAAGGTGAAAATGTTGGGTAGTGACATAATTACTCAGTCTGGTAATTACACAGTATAGTAATTAAAATGGCTTGCTTGTTTGTCGTATGTAATTACTATGTAATTACCAGTGCCGTGATTGGTTGTACTAGTGTAACTATGTACTTAAATAATTAAATTCAGATAAACATATGAAAAAAATTATTGTGACAAATACTTATGTAATATAACAAATATTAAATATTATTTATTATTATGTATTAAATACGTATTTTGTAAGAAAATATATTAAATAATTATAAAATAGTAAATATATTATAATAAAATAATTGGTATTCTCCATATAAATAATTTTATCATTTAAAAGAGAAAAATAAAAATATAGCATAATTTAATAATAACAATATATGCCAAATTTCAATAACACATAAGCTAAGCTCATTTGGTGCTTATTTGGTCTATTAATGAAGGTCGTTGTAGCAATTATAGTGAAAAGAACAAAACTTTGAGAAGTTGTATAAAGTATGGCTTGGTCCATTGATGGATTACAATCTATGTGAATAAATTAGAAGGCACTCACTTCTTTAAAACTGACTAACAACATGGGTTTAATGAATTAATATCCCAAATGGAATTAACGAATCAGCTAGCAACAAACTAAGGACATGCAACAGGACATCGTTGGAGTAAAGTTGCAGAGAACGTTGGTGAAGAAATATAGAGTAGAAAAAATCTTTCTTATTTGTTTGCTCATATGAAAAATATATTTGAAAGAAAAAAAGAATAAGAAAGGGTGCCTTGAAATTACATAATGTAATTACACCCAATTCTTTATTCCTCTTTGAGAATTGGATAGTGTAATTACTCTCTCCCAATTATACTCAATTTCTCACTAACCATGTAATTACTTGGTCAAACAAACATGCTAAGTTGTGTAATTACACTCAATTACACACAAATACAACTATCTCGTGGCTTTCCAAACAGGTTCTTAAAGAACTTGGAAAACCTTCAATGTGCCAAATTTCAATATTAAGCGCCGAAAGGCTCCCGGGTCATCCGAAACCCGATCCGAACACACGTCCAAGTCCAAAATCATCATATGAATCTATTAGGACTGTCAAATCCCGGTTCTGAGGTCGTTTACCCAAAACGTTGACTCAAGTAAAACTTAACCATTATATGCTACTATTAAGGAACTAAGTGTTCCGATTTCAACCCGAACCGTTCCAAACCCGAACTAACCATCTCAGCAAGTCATAAAATAGTAAAAATATATACAGGGAGTCTTAACTAGGGGAACATGGACCTAGAAAGAAAAACAACCGGTCGGGTCGTTATATTCTCCACCTCTTAAACAAACGTTTGTCCTCAAATGAGTCTAGAATCATACCCGGAGTGCTAAATAGGTGTGGATATCTGTTCCGCGTTCCCTCCGAAGTCTCCCAAGTCGCCTCCTCGACTGGTTGACCCCTCCACTAGACCTTTATCGTAGAAATCTTCTTAGACCTCAACTGGTGAACTGTAATGACCCGGCCGATCGTTTTGAATATTATAATCTCGTTCCACCATTTACTACTTAATTTATGCTTTACAATTGTTATGTGACTTGCCGAGGAGATTAGTTCGGGTCCGGTAAGGTTTTGAAATGATTTAAAAAACTTAGTTCCGAAGTTTAGAACTTAAGTTGAAAAGGTTGACCGGATGTTGACCTATGTGTAATGACCCCGGAGAATTTTTGCTAAGGAATATAAGGTTTTGTGGGGCCGCGGTAGATCAATTAGTATAAAAGTTAGTTCAGATGTTTTGGGTTGAACAATGCGCTGGTGAGTAAAATAAAATTTCGGGCAGGAAAATACATTTCTGCGGCCCACTTTGCGGCCGCAAAATCACTCTACGGACCGCATAATGGCCGCACAGTGAAGCAATTGAGGCAAGTTTGGAGATAAAGTTTGCGGCGCAGTATGTGACCGCATACCAGTTCTGCGGTGCATTATGTGATCACAAAACAGGTCTGCGGTCGGCATAATGACCGCAGACTAAGTAAGTTTCGCCCAGTTCCATAGGAAAATTATGCGGACCATTATGTGGACCACAAAAGCATTATGCGGTCGCATATGCGATCGCAGATCTACGTCAGGACTTTAATTTTTCTAATTTTTGACCCGACCCTATTTCTATATATTGAGGCAAATGGACTCTTTTGGAGCAAAAACCTGATATTTTAGAGAGTGGTGAGAGAATCTTAGAGAGAGAAAGTGAAGACCTCGTCAATTGTTCATCAATTCTTGTTCAAGGCTTGAAGATTTCATAAGGATCTTGCTAGGGCTTCAAAGAGGTAAGCATTTCTTTCCCTAATTCTTCAATTTCGAGTTTGGAGTAAACGATGGGGGATTAAGAGTATGATTCTTGGGTGTAAGAGTATTATTTATACATATACGTACCAATAAGGTTTGTGGAAGGATTGTTGAGTTCAAATGGGTAAAGATTGGGTTGAAAATAGTAGAAAACTTCAAAGACTTTAATTGAAGATTTGAGGGTCGAGTTAATGTCGGAATTTGGTGAACAGGGACTGGTTGGATTCATGGTTGGATGGGCGTTCATAACTTATATTCTTTGTCGGGTTCCGAGGCGTACGATTTTTGAGTTACATTTTAGATATTATTGAAAAATTAGTATTTTCTTATGGAATTAATTCCAATAATTTGTATTGACTGAATCAAATTAATTATGGCGAGATACGAGGCTTTCAGAGACAAATTCGCAAGGCAAGGGCATAGTGGAGTAAGAAATTACGCAGTTTGAGGAAAGTAATATTTTTAAACTTGGTTCTGAGGGTATAAATCCCTGAATTGTGTGTTGTATGAATTGTTTGGAGATGAACCACATGCTGGGTGACGGGCGTGTGGGCGTGCATCATGAAAATTGTGAATTACATTGATTCTGTGGAGTTGCATAATTAAATAAATGTCATTATCCGCATATCATCCACGTGTTCGAGAAATTGAGCTGAGACTCATGTTAAAGATCATGATTTGGGTAGGCGCCGATATATTTTTGGACCCACATGGGTCGTATTGCTCTTTAATTATTTGTTTAAATTTACAATTTTGCACTCAGTCCCATCTATCAATTACATATCATATCTCAGTCTCTATTGTCATTCATTGATACTTCATATCATCATGCTGGGTTGATTTTTCAAGTCATTGAGAGCCCGAGAGACTGGAGATTATGAGTAGTAGTTATGTTTATTTATTTATGCCTGGATCTGGCTATTGTAGCACTTGGGCTGAAGGAGCCCCTCCAGAGTCTTCACCCCCACAGTGAGCGTAGTTGAGATATATATATATATATTGAGGGATGGATGTTCTCTGGGCATGGATCTTGCCGAAACATTTATATTGAGGGATGGAGTTTCCCTGGACTTGGACCTTGTCCCAATCATTGATATTCGGGGATGGATATTCCCTTGGGCAGGATTGGCCTTATACAGTACTGAGTGACTGACTGTCAGTTGATGGATATACATATATATTTGCGATGGATCTTCCCTGGACTGGATTGGCCATATATAGTACTTAGTGGTTGAGTATTTTAGATTGTGAGTACACAGAGTTTTCACTAAGGTGCATCATATACAATATGTACACTGGCATGTAAATACAGAGATGTCATATTTCTCGTATTGTTCAGAATTGATATGTTTTATTAGTATTGAAAGGAACTGTTGAACTTGAAAGCATGCCTACATTTCTGTATCGTTATTATTGGATTGTACCTGCGGAGCTCGTCACTACTTTTAGCCTAGATGTTAGTCTTGTTACATATTGACTTGGTGGTAATCATACTACACTCTACACCTCGTGTGTAGATCCATGTACTTTCGGACACGGCGACCGTTAGATCTTAGAGTGCTATCAGTTGGAGACTATCTAGGTAGCTGCCTGGAGTCTACTGATCTTGACTCTCTTTCTTTTAGTTTTTGTACTGTTCTATACTTTCAGACAGTGTTTTGTCGGTCAGACTTTGTATTCATATTAGATACTCATGTACTCAGTGACACCGGGTTTTGGGAATGTATCTTATATCAATAATTTGTCAGATTTTTCTATGTAAATTTAAATATTATGTTTTCAAACGTCAAATATATGTTAGTTTATTGAGATTGTCGGCTTGCCTAGTATTGAGATAGACGCCATCATGACATGTCAGATTTTGGGGTCGTGACAAGTTGGTATCAGAGCTTAGGTTACATAGGTCTCATAAGTCATTAGCAAGTTTAGTAGAGTCTTGCAGATCGGTACGGAGCCATCAGTCCTTATATTCGAGAAGCTGTTGAACTCTTAGAAAACTTTCACTTTCTTGTATGGTCGTGCAAACTTGTGGATTCCGGAAAACTAAAATTCTATTATTCTATTCTCTCACAAATGGTAAGAACGCGTACTACCGGATCGTACAGTCAGCCACTAGTTAGGGCCGCGAGAGCCCATCGTCGTGATAGAGGCCGGGGCCAAGATAGAGGTCGGGGTGTCGCTCGTACATCAGTTGGAGCAGCACATGTAGAACCACCAGTTGTTCCAACTCAGGAGACGATTCCAGATGTAGTTGAGCTGCGGGACCAGCTCAGGCACCAGCTGTGCCCATTGAAATTCCAGGCCTACAGGAGGCTTTGGCTCAGATATTGATAATTTGCACTGGCCTTGCTCAGGTGGTTTCGGCTCAGGCCACACCAGCCACTTCTCGGGCCGGGGGAGGTACTCATACCCCTATTTCCCGTACTCCAGAGCAGCTAGTGCAGGCACTTCATATAACTGGGACACTAAAAGCCCAGCCTGTTGCAGCTGCTCAGGCCCCGGTAGTCCCCGTTATGGCAGATGATGAGCAGAGGAGACTTGAGAGATTTGGAAGGCTTCGACCTCCATCATTTAGTGGTGTTGAGTCAGAGGATGCTTAGGGTTTTCTGGATAAGTGCTAACGGATGCTTCGGACAACGGGTATTCTGGAGACTAGTGGGGGCTCGTTTACTACTTTTCAGTTTTATTGGGCTGCCTTCAGATGGTGGGAGGCTTATAAGAGGCGTAGGCCGGTCGGTGCAGTACCACTTACATGGCAGGATTTTTCTATTCTAGTTTTGGAGAAGTTCATACCGCAGTCTCGTAGGGAGGAGCTGCGCAGACAGTTTGAGCAGCTTCAGCAGGATGGCATGTCTATGACCCAGTACGAGATGAGGTTTTCTGAGTTGGCTCGTCACGCAATTTGGTTGGTTCCCACTGATAGGGAGAGTATTAGGAGGTTCATTGATAGCCTCACGTATCAGCTACAATTGCTTATGACTAATGAGAGGGTATTTGGTACCACTTTTGACGAAGTGGTTGACATTACTCGACAGATAGAGGTGGTCCGTAGCCAGGAGCGTGGTGAGATGGAGGCCAAGAGGCCTTGAGGTTCGGGCGATTCTGGTGGGGTACCTTTTGGAGGACAGTCCTACCACAGCAGGGGTCGTCCTTACAGACATGCTCAAACGGGTCGTCCAGTTCACCATGGTGCATCATCCAGACATGGTTCATATAGTTCTCATCAAGGTCAGTCATCTCTCAGTGCACTTCCAGCCCAGAGTATGCCCTGTGCTCCTTCAATTCAGGGATCATCAGTGCAAGGTTCTTCTGGTAGTTATTCTGGTTCTCGAGGTCCTTCTCAGAATTTACCAGCCTTTTCAGAGAGGGGTTGCTTTGAGTGTGAAGACTTGGGCAACATAAAGAGATATTGTCCCCGCTTTATGTGAGGTCTAGTTCAGCAGATAAGTCATGTTACGACTTATGCAATAGTTGCTCCACCACCCGATTCTATGCCTTTCATGCTTGACCATATGTTGTTCCTTCAGATACAGTGATCATATGTATTATCTTAGTGTGCCACAGGGAGGCATCTATATTATTTGACCCTGGTTCTATTTTTTTGTATGTATCATCATATTTTACTCATTATATAGATATGCTCCGTGAGTCCTTAGTTACACCTGTACGTGTATCTACGTCGATGGACGATACTATTATGGTGGAACGTGTGTATTGGTCGTGTGTGGTAACTATTGGGGGACTGGAGACTAGAGTTGATCTCTGAGTTGATCTCTTATTGCTTAGTATGGTTGATTTCGATGTAATCCTAGATAGATATTGGTTTCCCTATGTCATGCTATTCTGGACTATCACGCAAAAATCGTGACGTTGGCGATGTCGGGGTTGCTAGAAGTCGAATGGAGAGGTTCTCTAGATTATGTTCCCAGTAGGGTAATTTCTTATTTGAAGTCTCAACGTATGGTGAGGAACAGGTGTTTGTCATATTTGGCCTTTGTGAGAAATGTTGATGCAGATACCCCTACTATTGATTCAATACCGGTAGTGCGAGAATTTCTGGATGTATTTCCTGCAAATTTGTCGGGTATGCCACCCGACAGGGATATTGATTTCGGTATTGACTTGGTGTCGGGCATAAGGCCCATTCCTATTCCTCCGTATCATATGGCACCAGTTGAATTGACGTAGTTGATAGAGCAACTTCAGGAGCTTCTTGATAAGGGGATTATTGCGCCTAGTGTGTCACCTTGGGGTGCACCGGTTCTGTTTGTTAAAAAGAAAGATGGTACTATGCAGATGTGTATCGATTATAGGTAGTTGAACAAAGTTACAATCAAGAATAAATATCATTTGCCGCGTATTGATGATTTATTTGACCATCTTCAGGGAGCGAGGGTATTCTCCATAATTGATTTGAGATCTGGGTATGACCGGTTAAAAATTCAGGATTCGGATATTCTAAAAACGGCATTCAGGACTCATTATGGCCACTATGAATTTCTCGTGATGTCGTTTGGACTGACCAAAGCCCCAACAACATTTATGCACTTGATGAATAGTGTATTCCAGCCATATCTTGATTTATTCGTCGTAGTATTTATTGATGATATCCTGGTGTACTCACGTAGCCAGGAGGAGCATGCACAACACTTGGGTATTGTATTACAAAGGCTGAAAGAAGAGAGTCTGCATGCCAAATTCTCTAAGTGTGAGTTCTGGCTTAGTTCGGTGGCATTATTGGGACACATAATGTCAAGTGAAAGAATTAAGGTAGATCCGAAGAAGATAGAGGCAGTTTAGAGTTGGACCAGGCCATCTTCAACTACTGAGATTCGAAGTTTTTTCGGCTTGGCTGGTTCCGTTACGAAGCGTCATCAACTCAGGTCAGGCGACCCGAAAGGACTAGACATATTATCTTCGCTTTGTGGAGAGATTCTCATCTATTGCATTGCCTATGACTAAATTGACCCAGAAAGGTGCTCCGTTCAGATGGTCAGATAAATGTGAAGAGAGCTTTCAGAAGCTCAAGACAGCTTTGACTACGGCCCCAGTATTGGTGTTGCCTACAGGTTCAGGGTCTTATAGTATGTATTGTGATGTGTCGTGTTTTGGTCTCAGTGCAGTGCTGATGTAAGACGATAGGGAGATTGTCTATGTGTCCAGACAATTAAAGGTACATAAGAAGAATTATCCGGTCCACGACCTTGAGTTAGCAGCTATTGTTCATGCCTTGAAGATTTGGCGACATTATTTGTACGGTGTCCATTTTGAGGTTTATACTGATCACTGGAGTCTACATCATTTGTTTAAATAGAAGGAACTTAATTTGCGGTAGCGGAGGTGGTTGGAGTTTCTTAAAGATTATGATATCACCATTCTCTATCATCTCGAAAAGGCCAATGTGGTGGCCGATTCCTTGAGTCGTAAGGCAGAGAGTTTGGGTAGCTTAGCATACTTACCGGTAACAGAGAGGCCTTTAGCCTTATATGTTCAGGCCTTGGCCAACCAGTTTGTCAGACTGGATATTTCCGAGCCTAGTCGAGTTCTGGCTTGCGTGGTTTCTCAGTCTTTTCTTTATGATCGTATCAGAGAACGTCAGTATGATGACCCCCATCTGCTTGTCCTTTAAGACACCGTTCAGCACGGTGATGCCAAGGAAGTCACTATTGGGGATGATGGTGTATTATGGATGCAGGGCAGGCTATGCGTGCCTAATGTAGATGGTTTGTGTGACTTTATTCTCCAGGAGGCTCACAGTTCCCGGTACTCCATTCATCCAGGTGCCACGGAGATGTATCAGGATTTGAGGCACCACTATTGGTGGAGGTGAACGAAGAAAGATATAGTTGGGTTTGTAGGCCGGTGTTTAAATTTTCAACAGGTGAAGTACGAACATCAGATACCGAGCGGATTACTTCAGAGACTTGAAATTCCGGAGTGGATGTGGGAGCGTATTACCATGGACTTCGTAGTTGGGATGCCACGGACCTTGAGGAAGTTTGATGTTGTTTGGGTGATTGTAGATCGGTTGACCAAGTCCGCGCATTTTATTCCAGTTGGTACTAATTATTCTTCGGAGTGGTTGGTTGAGATTTATATCTACGTGATTGTTCGCCTACACGGTGTACCGATGTCCATCATTTCAGATCGAGGTACGCAGTTTACATCACAGTTTTGGAGGGTAGTACAATGAGAATTAGGTACACAGGTTTAGCTAAGTATAACATTTCACCCTCAGACGGACTGGCAGTCCGAGCGCACTATTCAGATATTGAAAGATATGCTACGCGCATGTGTTATAGATTTTTGAGGTTTTGGGGATCAGTTTCTGCCGCTTGCAGAGTTTTCTTACAATAACAACAACCAATAAAGCATTCAGATGGCTCTGCATGAGGATTTATATGGGAGACGATGTCGGTCTCCGGTGGGTTAGTTTGAGTCGGGTGAAACTAGGCTATTGGGTACTGATTTGGTTTAGGATGCTTTGGAGAAGGTTAAATTGATTCAGGAGCGGCGACACAGTCTAGACAGAAGAGTTATGCCAACCGAAAGGTTCGTGATGTTTCTTACATGGTTGGGGAGAAGATTCTGCTCAAGATTTCACCCATGAAGGGTGTGTTGAGGTTTGGGAATAAGGTCAAGTTGAGCCCTCGGTATATTGGGCCGTTTGAGGTGCTTACGAAGATTGTAGAGGCGGCTTATGAACTTGCATTACCGCCTAGTCTATCAAGTGTTCATGCAGTATTTCATGTATCTATGCTCCGGAAGTATGTCAGGGATCTGTCTCATGTTTTGGATTTCATCACAGTGCAGTTGGATGGTAATTTGAATTATGATGTGGAGCTGGTGGCCATTTTAAACCGGCAGGTTGGAAAGTTGACATCAAAAAACATAATTTCAGTGAAACTACAGTGTAGAGGCCAGCCAGTCGGAGAAGCTACTTGGGAGACTGAGCGAGAGATGCGGAGCAAATATCCACACCTATTTTGAGACTCCAGGTATAATTCTAAACTCGTTCGAGGACGAACGTTTGTTTAAGAGGGGGAGAATGTAACGACCCGGCCGGTCGTTTTGAGTATTACAACCTCGTTCCCCCATTTACTCCTCAATTTATGCTTTACAATTGTTATGTGACTTGCCGGGGTGATTAGTTCGGGTCCGGTGAGGTTTTAGAATGATTTGGAACACTTAGTTCCAAGGTTTAGAACTTAAGTTAAAACGGTTGAACGGATGTTGATTTATGTGTAACGACCACTGATAATTTTTGCTAAGGAAATTATTGTTTTGTGGTGTCGAGGTAGGTCCATTAGTACAAAGGTTGGCTAGAATTTTTTGGGTTGAATAATGTGCTGGTGAGTAAAATAAACTTTCGGGCAGGAAAATTCATTTTTGTGGCCCACTATGCAGTCGTAGAATCACTCTGCGGACCGCATAATGGCCGCAGAGTGAAGCAGTTGAGGCAAGTTTGGAAATCAATTTTGCGGCACATTATGCGACCGCAGAACAGGTTTGCGGGCAGCATAATGACCGCAGACTGAGTCAGTTTCGCTCAGTTCCAGAGGGTAATTACGTGGACCATAGAAGCATTATGTGGTCGCGTATGCGATCGCAGATCTGCCCGGGGCTTCAATTTTTTAAATTTTTTACCTGACCCTATTTTGATATATTGAGGCAAAGGGACTCTTTTGGAGAAAAAATATGATATTTTAGAGAGTGGTGAGAGCATCTTAGAGAGAGAAAGTGAAGACATAGTCAAATGTTCGTCAATTCTTGTTCGAGGCTTGAAGATTTCATAAGGATCTTGCTAGGGCTTCAAAGAGGTAAGAATTTCTTTCCCCAATTTTTCAATTTCGAGTTTGGAGTAAATGATGGGGGATTAAGAGTATTATTTATACATATACGTACCAATAAGGTTTGTGGAAAGATTGTTGAGTTCAAATGAGTAAAGATTGGGTTGAAAATGGTAGAAATCTTTAAGGACTTTAATTGAAGATTTGAGGGTGGAGTTGATGTCGGAATTTGGTGATATTTGTATGGTTGTACTCCTGGTTGGATGGGCGTTCATAGTTTGTAATGTTTGTCGGGTTTCGATGTGTGGGTCCCACAGGCGATTTTTGAGTTAAATTTCGGATTTTATTGGAAAATTAGTATTTTCTTATGAAATTAATTCCAATAGTTTGTATTGACTGAATCGAAATAATTGTGGCTAGATACGAGTTTTTTGGAGACCAATTCCCGAGGCAAGGGCATAGCGGAGTAAGAAATTACGCGGTTTGAGGTAAGTAACATTTCTAAACTTACTTCTGAGGGTTTAAATCCCTGAATTTCTTGTTGTATGAACTGTTTGGAGATGACGCACACGTTGGGTGACAGGCGTGTGGGCGTGCATCATGAAAATTGTGACTTAGTTTGATTCCGTGGAGTTGCATAATTAAATAAATGTCATTATCCGCATATTCTCCACGTGTTAGAGAAATTGAGGTGAGACTCATGTTAAAGATCATGATTTGGCTACGCGCCTATATATATTTATGGACCAACATGGGTCGTATTGTTGTTGAAATATTTGTTTAAATTTACAATTTTGTACTCAGTCACATCTATCACTTGCATATCATATCTCAGTCTCTGTTATAATTCATTGATACTTCATATTATCATGTCGGGTTGATTTTTCATGTCATTGCTGGGAGTGGGCCACAGAAGCGATTGTTGCGACCAAACACACTCACGCAAGTATACGCGGTCGTCAAGTAATAAAGTGACTAA
>AWOL01S0002982.1:0-31341 GCA_000715115.1 Nicotiana otophora
CCTCGAAGACCACAAGATAAGAAGGATACTGTCGACGCCATACCACCCCAGTGGGAATGGGCATGCTGAACTAACAAACAAAACTGTCATTCAAAACTTAAAGAAGAGGTTGAACGACGCTAAAGGGAGATGGAGAGAAATCCTGCCCGAAGTCCTTTGGGCATATCTGACAACGTCAAAATCCAGTACGAGGGCGACCCCATTCTCCTTAGTATATGGGTCCAAAGCATTGATACTAGTTGAAGTTGGTGAACCCAGTGCCAGATTTCGATTCACGATGGAAGAATAAAATAACGAGGCTATGAATACAAGGCTCAAACTATCAGACGAAAGACGAGAAGCTGCTCTCGTCTAATTGGCCGCCCAAAAATAACGAATCGAAAGATATTATAATCGAAGAACCAAGCTCCGCCATTTCAAGCCTGGGGACTTAGTGTTGAGAAAATTTACCATCAATACCCAAAATCCGAATGAAGGGAAACTAGGACTGAATTGGGAAGGACCATATCAGGTACTCGAGAACATCGGAAAGGGATCGTACAAGATCAGCATTATAAACGGCAAACAGCTATCAAGCAGCTGGAATGTATCACATCTAAAATGGTACTACTGCTAAGGTACAACCTTTCCATATTCGTTTATATCTCAAAACTGACCCCTGCAGAAGTCCGAACAAGGGTTAAGACAGATCTCTCGCTTGAAAGCACGTGTTGCACTCTTTTTCCCTTAGACCGATTTTATCCCAAATGGGTTTTTCAGCAAGGTTTTTAATAAGGCAACCATTGATCGTGCAACATTTACAACGATATCCGAGGTCTCGCAAGAAAGTTATTTCACAACAACAGGGTCCCAATAGGAAAAATTGTAAGAGCCAAATGGTCGAAGCGAACCATGCTCATATAGATTGGCCCGAACCCAGGCGTGTAATAACGTGCGAAGAAAGTTCTATTCTTTATCGACATCTTATATCCAATGAAAATTCCTCTATTTTGAGATTTATTATACAATCAGAAGTAAGATACACTCGACTATTAAGCCTACGGGCTACATTACTTCGAGTTCGAATCATTCACTCGACTAAGCCTACTGGCTATTTTTATTTCAAGTTCGAGCAAACACTCACTCGACCATTAAGCCTACGGGCTACATTACTTCGAGTTCGAATCATTCACTCGACTAAGCCTACTGGCTATTTTTATTTCAAGTTCGAGCAAACACTCACTCGACCATTACGCCTGCGGACTACATTACTTTGAGTTCGAATCATTCACTTGATTAAGTCTACGGGCTACTTTTTTCGAGTTCGAGCAAACACTCACTCGACCATTAAGCCTACGGGCTACATTACTTCGAGTTCGAATCATTCACTCGACTAAGCCTACGGGCTATTTTTATTTCGAGTTCAAGCAAACACTCACTCGACCATTACGCCTACGGGCTACACTACTTCTAGTTCGAGCTAACACTCACTCGACCATTACGCCTACGAGCTACATTACTTCGAGCTCGAATCATTCACTCGACTAAGCCTATGTGCTACATTACTTCGAGTTCGAATCATTCACTCGACTAAGCTTACAGGCTACTTTTATTTCGAGTTCGAGCTAACATTCATTATTTTATTTTTGAATTCGAGCAAATACTCGCTCGACCATTATGCCTACAGGTTATATTTCTTCAAGATCGAATCATTGACAACTAATTAGCCTAAAGGGCTACATTTCCCCAAGTCTGAGTAAACGCTTGCTCGGTTATAGAGGCTACGAGGTCCAAATTTGATTAAGTTGTTTAAATCATTGTGGAAACATTCATAAGGCGTGAATAAAGTCCTCGCAAGATGGGAAACAAAAACAGAAGCAAGTCGACAAAAAGGGAGATATGTATATATACAAATTTATCTGCATGGGTGATTACAACGTAAAAACTAAGAACTAAACTTCTCGACCAGGAGCGGTCTCTTCTTTATCAGGTTCCCCCTTGTTTTCGGATCCGCTCTTGCTCCCATCGTCATCGTCATCGCCATCAGAAACCAGAGCTTCAGCATTGGCTTCGAGTTCTTTGGCCCTTTTTATCTCTTCAGTGAGATCGAAGCCACGAGCATGAATCTCCTCGAGAGTTTCCCTTCTGGACCGGCACTTAGCAAGTTCAGCGACCCAATACGCCCGACTATCGGCAGACTCGGCTGCCTCTCTTGCTTGGACTTGGGAAGCTTCAGCATCAGCCTGATAGACGGCCACGAGCGCATCCGCATCGGCCTTTGCCTTTTCAACATTGAATTTGGCCTTGGCAAGTACAGAGGCCAACCGAGCCTCAAGCTCCTCAATTCTTCTTGCTTGAACCAGGCCTTTTTCCTTCATTTTCTGAAGTTGGGTTTCGGACGATGATAACTGGGCTCGAGCAGTCTCTTTTTCTGCAGCAAAGTGGTCCATACCTTCTTTCCACCGCAAGGACTTCGTTCTTATCACGTCGACCTCCTCACGAAGCTTCCCGGTCATCTCGATTTTCTGCTGCAGTTGTGAGACCGAAATGTTAGCTATCGTTCCGGTATGAAGCCCATAGGCTTTCAAAAGCATCATTACCTGCTTAGACAAATCAGTCTGATCTCGATAAGCCTTGGCCAGCTCAGATCGGAGGTTTTTTTTTTCCTCCTCTCTCTGCCCTAAGGAAAGTCTAAGGGAGTTCCTCTCATCAGTAGCCCGTTGTAGGTCAGCCACGTATCGATGCAGCTCATTCTGGGACAGAGAACATTGTTCTCGATGAACTGCCGCTACCTACAAAGAAACAAGAAGCGAAGTTAACGAAAAATGAACATAAAGATAGTACCGACAAAATAATTTTAAAAAAGCTCACCTGATTCAAATCCTGCCACAATCCGTGAAAAAGATCCGATTCATCACCGGCACCGGCAACGTCCTCACTGTTGGTAAACAGGTCACGAAACGGATCTTCTTCATTGTGAGGCCTGTCTAGATCGAGGGCTCCTAGAGCTTGAGCTTCCCGAATCACCCCTATAGAAAAAGCGGGAAAGGTAGGCGAATCCTCGATCGCTGCTGCCCCAAATGACTCGCTTGGAGCGTTCTCCTCGGTTCAGAGGGGTTCAAAGGGCTCTTCGATTGTATCCCCTGCCGGTTGACTCCGATGAGATGCGTCTTCGATATCCGATAGTTCGGGGACTCTACCCGAATCTTTCTCCGGTATATCTTCAGTTCGAGGCGGAGCCTCATAGAGCATCATCGATCCAGCCGGCGATGAGGCATCGATGGTTCTCTTCGTTCAGATCACCAGCGCGGACTCATCCTTCTCTTCTTATTTTTCTTCATCTTCATCCCTTAGATGCAGAACGGATTCCACGGTCAAAGGAATGACATTCTTGTTCGACTTACGAGCCGTCCTCTTCTTCGGTTTTGGATATTCGGGAACCGAGGCTCTCTTCCTTTTATTTTCCTTCACCGGCTTTGAGACAGAGGCCAAAATTTCCTCCTCATTGGACAAGGGCCTCAAGACCGCGTCTTTACCCAAACCTGCATATGGGAAACCTTATAAAAAAATATTTTGAAAAATGCCTTGTTCGGATCATCAGAGTCCGAGAAATGAGCTTACCGTGATTTTTGGCCTCCCACCGACCCTTTGACAAATCACGCCATGAGTGCTCGGCGTATGTGGAGGTCGAAACAAGGGATCGTACCCAGTTCTTGAGATCAAAAACTGCTCCGGGCATCCAGGGAACCACTACAAAAAAAAGAAAAGGGAGTGTCGATATGAGAATAAATGAAAGAATAAAATAGAAGCAACAGCAAGATCACACTTACGTTTCATATTCCACTCCTTGGGAAAGGGCATTTTTTCAGTCGGAATCAGGTTCGAAGTCCTTACTCGAACGAACCTGCCCATCCAACCCCGGTCCATGTCCTCGTTAATACTCGAGAACAGAGCCTTGGTAGCCTGACGCTGGAGTTTTATTAACCCTCCTCGAAAAAGTCGAGGACGGTACAATCGGATAAGATGATCGAGGGTGAACGACATCCCCTCGATTTTGCTCACAAAATATTGGATCAGGATAACGATTCACCACGAAGAAGGATGGACCTGGCCTAGGGTTACCTGATATTGTCGACAGAAGTCAATAATGACGGAATCGAGGAGACCTAAAGTGAAAGGGTAAGTATACACATTCAAAAATCCTTTCACGCAAGAAGTGATATCTTCATCAGGGGTAGGAATTATTATTTCTTTTTCACCCCAATTGCAATCCTTATTTAACTGATCGAGGTGCTTCTCTGTTATCGAATACATGTACCTCGATACCGGCTCACACCGGCTAAGGACCGATGAACCTTTATCAACCTTAAAATCTGAAGTAAGGACACACGCCCCGGGAACACACTCCTCATGTCGTGGTTCTGTCGGTGTCTCATCGGCGGCACACTGTGAAGATGAAGCCTTCTCTTTCTAAGTAATGGCTTACGATGTTTTCGCCATTTTTGAATTCAAAGGTAAGGAATAGAAGAAAGTGACAAAGATTTGGTAGAATTGAAAAGGGGCTTTTGCGAAAAGAAATCACAGATTTACTGGTAAGTTGGAGAGTACGAAGAAGAACTTGGGAAATTTTGGAAGATAGAAGATGTAAAAGTGGTAAAAGATAAAAATAAGGGTTATTTATAGGTTCAAACGATGGCGGTTCAGTATCAGCAGTGGCCGACCACCTCCTGACATGCATTAAATGCCTTGAAAGACTAAACCNGGTGCGTCATGGTCGAACCCGATGGAAACGACAGGATATAATCCGATCGAGCTGTTAAAAATCATATCGTTTCTCGCCACATTCTTTCTGAGAAACGAGGGGACTATCTGTATACGGTCAAAATAAATTTCGGCCTTGGCACGTCCGATCGAGTTCGAATGGTGATTTATCGAAGTAAGATCCCTAAGGGGGAACAAACTAACCTCAAACCCGGGGAGGCCGATCCGTATCGAGTTCGATATCATTATCAAGCTCGAATAAGAATCGAACCATGATGCGGAATGGACCTATCATGCTGATAATCCAGAGACCAACCAATATTGACCCCGAATCAATTTGAGGGCTCGAACTAGGATCGGGATCGAACTAAGATTATAAGTTCGAGCCGAAATCAAGCTCAAACCAAAATCGAGGGTTTTAAGCAAGATCGAGCTCGCAGACAAAAGCCGTTGCAATCTCACTAGAGAGAATCTTAGCAGAAATTATGGAAAAGATGACTTATCATGGGTCTCCCACTGAATGTTTATTTTATTATGCTTAGAGCCAAATCCCTCCACTATAAAAGGGCTTGGTTATCATTTCTGTAGGATAAGTTTTCTGAGGCTTACATTGTAATAAAAGTGCTATATTCTTATACAATAAAAAATCGCTCTCTCAAACTCTTTAGATTGATTCTATTTGTCGAATCCTAAGATCCGTTTTTCCTGATAACCTTATATATTTTGCATTCTCTCCAATCTATATTTACATTTTTATTTATCCTTGCATTTTGTATTAAGTTACGCCACATATCCTCGGAACTGCGTATAAATTCAACTCTATCCATTTTTCGGGTAAACAAAGTTCTTACTCTCTCAAATGCCATCATTTGATCTCCTTTTTCTAAAAGAATTTGTCATTAATTTTCATCATCTAACACTAATTATAATGAGACAAATCATTAATCAAATTAAAATAGTACTAGTACTTATTTGATACAACCGCGTAAGTCCAATTCAAATTTTAAGCATTAATATCTTGCAATTTTTCAAGAACTTAGAAAGATGCTCCCTTCAGGTGCAACATTTCCTCTTGCTAATGCTAAGAAACCACTTCTAATAAGTTCCTCACGTGTTCCAAATCCAAATTATTTTTTGGTAATTAACTTATAATTTTGTTAAGCACCATGCAAGCAAACAAACTGTAGTGCTTTGGTCATCTAATTAGGTAAAGCCTCCTCTGAATTCCGATCCATCTTAACTTTCATTATTGAGCAAGCTTTTGATCGCTTTATGATTATTAGGGGTGACAATTTGAGCCCAAATCATTTAACCCGCCCAACCTGTTCGAGATTGGGCTAGTCATTGACTCGTCCATTTGTTGAACCCAGTCCATCTTGACCCAACCTATTTAAAATTGGGCTAATTTTTAGCCCAAATTAATCTATGAGTAACTTTGCTAAACTATCTTTAAAAATAATTCATTTTTGTTCAATATTTTAGAAAACAAAAGAAATAATCTTATTTGATAATTAAATAATTCATAAGAAAATAACACACATAAATTAAAGCTTGATAAGAGTTGGAGAGGGGAGGGGTGGGGTTGGACTATAAACCATATTTAGCTCATCTTGACCCACCCTATCTCAGTCCAAGTAACTTTTGGGTGGGTCATTGACCCGTCCATTTACTAACTCAGACCATTTACCCGCTCAAAATCAGCCTAACCCTTTCATTTGACACCCCTAATGATAGTATTCTTCTTCCTCTCGGACTTTATAATATTATTCTTGCAAAAGCTAGTGATTAGTTGATTGTATCATATCTCGGCTAAGGACCTACTCTACTACTTAAAATTGTTAAATCTAATCTACCTTCTATGGCCTAGCTTTTGGTATTTGAACCAGTTACATATATTGATGAACTTGACTTTACTTTGACTCGTTGACCTTTCTCTGTATCTTAATTAATGGGAAGAGTTAGTGGTTATCTGATCACGCCTAATTATGCCTTATAAAAAGGATTAAGCGGTCGTTGCAAATATAATCCGGTTTACAAGTCCGGAGTCGAATCTCACAGAGAACTAAGGCTCAGCTACACCTGTTCAATATTGCTAAGAAACACAAGTCCAAATAATTTCCTAATTATAGAGATTATAATATTTATTTCTAACTAATTAACTAACAACTATTATAAAGCAGTAAAATTATCAACTAACAAGGATGAAATTTGAGACAAGACTAAGGAGGTCTAGAGTTATGATTTCCCTAATTATTGAAATCCTTCCCGCTATGCCTTCTATAATTTCGCCTAAATAATTTCTACCGATCGTGAGCACTTTAGGTGTCATAATTCTCTTCCGAGCAACTATCACAATTTACTAGACATATTCTTCCGAACTACGCTAGCTGGCACTAGTTTACTGCTCACTAAGATCGCACCAAGGTTTCGTTATTCCTATTACCACCTTTAAACCCTTTGTATTGATTTTTCACATGCGTCAGGAGTGATGTTGTTCAACAACTACCTAAATATGTACCCTTTTCCAAGCAATACATACTAAATAGTCACAGTCAATTGATGGCCATTAAATCAACAACAATAAACACGTAGTTGAACAAGTAGAGAAATCCAACGACTCACTTATATAAAAATATAACAAGAATTTATCCTACAAAATGTTCTATCAAAACTCTAGATAACAAATTAGCTATTCATAATATTATGCAAAATAACAATACTGGAATTCATAACCAATAATGGAAATAAGAAGAGGGAAGTGAAAAACTCGTAGAAGAATTCCCCGCCTTGCTCCTAGTGTGTTCTTGCCTCCTTACGTCAAATCCCCAAAATTGATCTCTTTTATCAAAAAATGGTGTTTAACGACTATTTATATGTGTAGGGAAAAGACCTAGACGAAATAACCAAGTCCAAAAATAAAAAGAAGACAAAATAGGCCTGAAACTCGGAATACTCTTCATCTCGCTATTGACCGTGCGACGCGAGCTCTACCGCGCGGTGAACCTCGCTACAAAACTGGCGTCGCAAGATCTACTGCGAGAAGAATCCCTCGGCTCGCCTACTTCTGCTTCGTTGCCTAACTTTTGCTTCAATTCTCATTTTTGATTTGCTTTGCCTAACTTTCCCTTGAAGCTCGTTGATTTTGACGTCCAAACTTCATTCTTTACTCCTTGTGTCTGACAAATGCATGCATTCATTTAAATACATATAATATACTTCCAAAATATTTGCTTTTCTCACAATTTCATCTCCAACGTACTTACATATAAAATAAATTCAATTAAACACAAATATAATATAGTTTAGTGTTGGCCTAAGTGAATGTTAGTTTTGAAGATTGACAAAGGAAGCTCAAGCATGAACCGTGTCCATCCCTTGTGTGCATAGACACAGGCATATTCGAGCATGTGGAATGCACGTGAAGGAGATAAGCTTAACTTGGTAAAATTGATATCTCCTGATCGAAAAGGTTGCATAATTGATAAGGAGAAGGACTCCTTAATCAAAGAGAACACTATCCAAGATAAGGGAGGAGTTAGAAGTTGAGATCAACTAGAACTCTTCCACCAAGGAAGAGTAGCATTAGAACTCTAGTTATTTCTTCATCTACTAACTCTATATATTGCATGATGTTCTCATTCTACAGGTATGTACAAAAGCAGAAGGTAAACGTGAATTGAGAGTAAAATAGCAAGGTATTTTGCAAGTAATTCGTGTGTGATTCAAGTGTGCAAACCTGAAGCTACATGAACCAGACAGAAGAACCAGCTCCAAGTGTATGTCTTTTATTCTAGTTCAATTATAGTAGGTGTTTTCATATTGTACCTTTCAGGTTTATCTAGAGGCAATTGTAATAGGTACTCAGAGTATTCAAGTTAGAGTTAACTTGAAGTTGTCGCAACAGTTGAGGCCATTTGCCACAACGGGATTAGAGTTAATCGTAGGTTTACAAAAGTATTTTGTAAATGCAGTTTTTGGCTCAGTGATTTAGTCGAAGAGTTTGGGAAAATCATACTGGGAAGTAGGTCGTGGTTTTTTCACCTTTTGAGCCACGTATTTTCCACGTAAAATACTTGTGTTCTTTATTTTCCGCATTTACTGTTTCAGCAATAGTAGGTTAAGGAACACATAAAAGAACCCGACCCTTCTATAATCAGTTTAGGCGAAAAATTGGGTACCACACAAATCACCCCCCTCTTGTGTGGTATTAAAGTTAAAAACATCAATTGGTATCAGAGCAGATTATCCTTGAAGAGGCTAACACCTTAGAAGAAGATCAAGATGAGTGCATCACCTGGAAACTGGGAAGGGCAATCCACTACTAGGCCAGCACTTTTCAACGACCAGTATTACTCTTGGTGGAGAAACAGGATGAGATATCACATCATAGGAGAAGACTATGAGCTATAGGATATTGTCACAGATGGCCCACTGGCTACTATGAAGATAAATGCCGAAAGAGAAGAGGTGGAAAAGACAAGAGCTGACTGTACTGCTGGCGACTTGAGGAAATGGGAGAAGAATGCTAAAGCCAAGAAATGGCTTGTTTGTGGACTCAGTCCAGATGAGTACAGTAGAATCCAAAGCTGTACCATTGCTAAGGAAATCTGGGACACTTTGCAAGTGGGCCATGAAGGAACACATCAAGTGAAGAGGTCCAGAGGAACACTACTATATTCTCAATATGAGAATTTCACCATAAAGTAAGGGGAAACCATCCAAGAGATGTATACAAGGTTCACCACAATGAAAAATGAACTTAAGTCTCTTGGAAGGATTATTTCTGAAGAAGACAGAGTTGAGAAGATTTTGACAAGGGTTCTGCCAGTTACTTGGGAGAGCAAAATCACTGACATTCAGGAATCAAAGAATATTGCCACTCTTAAGTTGGATGAGCTAGTTGGAAATGTAACTGCTTATGAACTTAGAAGGCAAACCATGAAGATGGATGTACTCAAGAAAGAAAGGAGCCTGACACTCAGAATCACTGAAGGTTCTGATCTAGAAGATGATGAAATGGCTATAATCACAAAGGACTTCAAGAAGTACCTAAAGAGATAAAAGGGTCCTTCAAGAAGTGGAAGCTACAACAAACCAAAGGCTCCTGAAAGGCAAACCAATAAGGGATGCTACAAGTGTGGTAAAACTGATCATCACATCAAGAACTGCTCTCAATGGGAAATTGAAGGGAAGAGGAAAGAGCTGAACAAAGAAACAGGAAGAAGGAACATGTTCAACCCAAGAATAACAAAGGATCAACAAAGGCTATGATTGCTGCTTGGAGAGAAAGCTCAAATGAAAGCTCAGATGATGAAGATGGAGATGAATAAGCACTTTTGGCCATTGGAGAATCTGATGAGGAATCTGAGGTAAGTGTAATTTATCTCAAAGACAAGATTAAATTTTTGTCTAAAGAAAGGCTATTTGAATTACTTCTAGATTTCATTGATGAATATGAGGATGTAAACAATGAAAACGAATAATTGTTTAAGGAATGTGTGATTTTGAAAGCAAATTGTAAGAACATGGAACTTAGGGTTAGTGACACTATAAGTTAAAATACTGCATTAAAGAACCAGGTTCATGTATTTGAATCAAATGTCCTGTAACTTAGATATGAAAACCTAAAACTGAAATTAGGAACAAGTAAGAAGAGAGCTAATTGCACACAACCCACTCTAGAAGAAAATGTAGGTAAACTAAAAGGTGAGTTGTATAAGAAGGATGAGTAGGTTAGAATTTTAAAAGAGGATCTAGGCAAAGTCAAGCATGAACTAGACTGAACTTGTAAATGGAACAGGTCCTCCGATGCACTTTCATGGCTACATGAACATCATAGTAGCAATAGAAGAGGACTTGGCTTTGGGAATATGCCACCTAAATGGGATCCCAAAACAAGTACTTTACACTTCCTGAGAACAAGATTTGTACTCATTGTGGTAAAACATGTCATTATAAAAGTGAATGCAATGCAAAAGAAAAGGCAGGCCAAAAGAACAAAGAATTTGTTCAAGGGAAGAATAGGCTACCAAGTTGGGCTAAAAAGAATCTGATTCATTCTTTTGCCTATAGAAAGGGACCCAAACTAGTTTGGGTTCCTAGGTCTAACCCCTGATTTCCTTTTGCAGGTCCAAGTGAAGGGGAGCAGCCAAATATGGTACATGGATAGTGGCTGTTCAAAGCACATAACATGAAGCAAGAACTAGTTCCTTTTACTTGAGGACCTCAAAGGAGGTAATGTCTGTGAGCACCTAATTTTTGACTATATTTGAATTTTTATCACCTTATACTATGTAAATATTTTTAGAAATTTAATATATATTTTTTTAGCTTTGTTACATTTATTTTAAATAGGGTAAGAATTATAAATAATTTAAAAGGTCATATTATTACTATTAGTATTATTTTTATTTTTTATCTTTATTTTTAAATAAAATAAATTTAAAAAAATCAAAAAAAGTAAAAAAAGATTAATTTTCGGATGGTAATAAAATAATAGAAAAATTAAAAGTATGGAATAAAAAAGTAAAAGTAAAAGTAGGTGGAAATTGTTTAAAATAAAAGTAAAAGAATGTGAAAATTTTAAAAATAAAAAGTAAAAGAAAGTTGGAATTAAAAAATAAAAGTAAATGTAGCTGAATTCTTTTTTAAAAGTTTTTAAAAAGAAAGTGAAAATTAAAAAAAGGAAAGTAAAATAAGTGGAAATTAAAAAAAGAAAAGTAAAATAAGTGAAAAATAAGAAAGGTAAAGTAAAAAAATTGGAAAATTAAAAAATAAAAGTAAAGGAAAGTGGGGAATAACCTTTTTTAAAAAAAGAAGAAAAATGGAAATGGGAATTATTTTTAATTAAAAAATAATAAAATAATTAAAAACAATCTGAAAAATTCCGAATTTATTTTCTATAAATAGAAGAGAAATGTGAGGAGAAGAGAGAGAGAAAGAGAATAAAAAAAGAGAGGAGGGAATTAAGAGAATTTCTACTCGTGTCATTCTTTGTTCGTCTCTTCTTTTCGAAAAATCTAGCTATTCATCAACCAAAACCCAACAAAAATATTTCATAACATCCCTTTTACATGCCAAAAAGTGAAGTCAATAGTCGAGGTCGAGGATTCCGTTGGAGCTCCGTTCACTAGCTTTGATGTTCTTCTTCGCTTATGGTTGTCGACGTTCGTCTGAGTTACTATACATGTTCTTGGAAACTCATTTAATTGGAAATTTTGCATTAAAGGTTTATTCTTTCCTCTATTCTTTCAATCTTATTTCATGTGATTTTATTTATTTGCCTTTAAACTTTATAAATAATAATGTAAATTAGTCCTTAAATGCTATATACTTAATCATGTTTCTGAAAATATGGTATTCAAACTTGCTTTAAAGTTGAGAAGATTAGGACCCTAATAAATTTGGGCTTCAATTGTTGGATTGTAGGGTATTGGTATATGGCGTTTTATTTATTCAAATATCTAAAATCATACACTTTTTCTACAAGTAATTCCATAATTCATGACCTTACAATAATCTCAAATATATAGGAAGAATAATGAACACTGATAGAGTGCTTTAGGCATGCCTTTAATTAGTTTATCGTGATTATGTATACGTTCGCGTGGTATAATTGTGATTTCCAAAAATAAAACCGAAATATGTGTTAACTATGGTCAAAACAATCTTAATAATAAAATTCTATTAATTGTGTATACGTACACGTGACAAGATTTTGGCATAATAAACAAAACGGATTTACGCACGTGATTCGTTTCAAAGATAATTTTATATTTTAATAATTAAAAACGGATAGATAAAATATGAAAACCAATACATCACAGTTTATCCAAAATTAATTCAAGCCAAGTTGTAATCAATAAAGAGATTGTGCTGGAACCACGGGACTTGGGGAATGCCTTACACCTTTTTCCCGGTCAATAGAATTCCTTACCCAGACTTTGTATTCGCAGACCAATAATAAAATAGTCAAATCTTCATTTGAATAGGGATTCAAATAAAAGGTGACTTGGAACACCCAAAAAATCAATTCCAAGTGGCAGCTCTGTAAATAAAATAATCCCTACTCAAATTTGTCACTTTAATTGGAAAAATTCTTTAACCCACAACAATCCATACACATATATTTTATGGGGTAAAAAGGGGTGTGACAGCTCTGGCGACTCTGCTGGGGACAACCAGAATTCGAGCTTGTACATATTGACTTTTATTTGGATTTATTAATTTTGTATATACTGTGATTCTTTTTGGGCCTATTGTGCTACTTGTTTGCCTTTTACCGCTTTGATATTATTGAACTGTACATTATAAATTGTCTTCTCACGCACCCCCTCTGTGTCTTCTTGAATTTAAATTGGACATTTGCTTGATATGACCCACTTTCTTTGAGATAGCCGAGGTGCTTGTCACCCGGTGAAGGATTTTAGTCACACATATTTTAGGCGGGGAGTACCACCAGCTAAGCCAGAAAGCAATGCTACTGGTACGCTGACCCTCCTCGGCTCGAGTTGTCCGCTCGAGTAAGCCAGTATAGATACCTTCTCCACCAGGATTTAAACTTAGAAGAACAAACATCATGCCTGATATCCCTAGTAGGTTCACTTTATTTGTATCCCATGCATTTGACTTAGCGAAACTCGGCATATGGACCGGGTTCGTATAAGACAAGTATCCTCTTTGAGACCATCATGTTCACTTATGTGCTATTTGCTACATCATTTGGAAGGGTTGCTTGCATTGTTGACCGGCTTTAGAAAATTAGTTGAGCGGAATTATAGACAAAAAAAATAAAAATATATCAGGTTCAATTTGACCGGCTTTACTAAAGAATTTTTTTTGTAGTCTGGCGTGAGGTGTAAAGATTAATTTTCATAAAAATCAAAAGAGAACATAGTCGGTTTGACTGAACTACGCGTGTTTGATTTTCACAGGATGTGAGATACGTAGGCAACCTCCATCGGGTTCAACCCACATTTTTCAATTTGTTTTTCTATTTTTGTCACCTTTTATTGTTTTGCCCTCGTATTCCGGCAGTTTTGCCAAGACAGCCTTTGATCCTCCCTCGTGAGTACCGAAGGGCCATTTTCGTAAAAATATCTTTTTTATTTACTTTTTATCATTTTATCCCTATATTTGGCCCTTTTTGCCGAGACATCCTTTAAGTCTTCCGTGGAAGCATCAGAGGGTTGTTTTCGTAATAATAGCCATTTTTCCTACTTTTATCATTTCACCTTTTGTGTTGGCTAATTTTTTTTAAAAAAAGAGGAAGAAAAAGATCGAGTCTTTTTACCTTTTTATCTTTTGTATATAGTTTAGGTAAGTCATGACCCCCTTTTGTCTTATTCTTAGGTTCACCATGAATTCTCCACAAAGAAGCAGTCAGAAAAGGGTAAGGGACGAGACACCTCCTATGTTCTTGATCAGAGATAAGACCCCGAGTAGTCTCCGTAATTGGTGGCTTGATTTTGCTACATGGGAACAGAATCAAGTATTTAAGCACCTCAGGTTCCTCCTAAACATCATGGGAATTAAGCCTAACAGAGATTTAATCGAGTCCCTAATGGGTTTTTGGGACCCCGTAAACAATGTCTTCAGGTTCAAAGATTGTGAAATGACGCCTACATTGGAAGAATTAGGTGGGTTTACTGGATTGGGGAGAGACCTTCGTGGGAGAAAAGCCTGCTGCTCCGAGAAAAGTTGGTGCGAATAACGTTTTGAAAAAGTTATGCCTTCCAATGGGTTGCTTGGACGAAGGTTGGGTCCCGTTGGAATATTTCTATGACAGATTTGGGGACGCGAAAGGGTTTGAGAACTTCTCGGGCACAAAATTTGTCAACCAATTGAGTTACGACGCCTGGAGGGAGTTGAGAATCTTCGCATTCATGATATCATTTCTGGGGACCATGGTTTTTCCAGAGCGTGGTGGGCGCATCAGAATTCGATTGGCTGCGGTAGTTTCGTATTTGCAAAGTAGTGAGGATCATACCATTCTTCCCATGATTCTGGGAAATATTTTTCGAGCTTTGACGCGTTGCCAAAAAGGTAAATATTACTTCGAGGGATGCAACATTCTGCTGTAGATGTGGTTCATAGAGCACCTTTATCATCATCCAATAGTAGTAAATTTCAATGATAATTGGCTAAATTACATTGGATGTCACCCGGACAGGGCCGCGAATTGTAATCTTCCAGAGGGGGTGAGGGCATGGCGAACATTACTTGGTTCATTAAGTGCTGATAGAATCACTTGGAACTATTATTGGTTCCCTTCTGCTAGGGTCATGCATATGTCGACGTATCGTCCGTTATTTATACTTATGGGTTTCAGAGGCTTCCAACCCTACGCACCCCTACATGTCATGCGCCAGCTAGGAAGAGAGCAAAAGAGGCCCCCGATTGAAGACATGCGTCCCTTTGTGTGGGAATTCAAGGGAGAGGAACTTCCAAGGGAGACATATGCACTGAAGGTTTGATTCGGTGGTCGATTTTCGGACTTGGACGAGATGGTAGCTGATCGTGAACGTGGGGAGGTAAGCTTCACAAGCTTGAGTGGTTTCACAACCAGGCTATCCCAGAGCAAAGGCCAGAAAGAGCCATACAGAACGCATTTGATTGGGAGGAAGAAATCAAGGCCAGAATTAGAGAAATCGGAAGGTAAGTGGCACAAGAGTACCAATCCCGTGTTGACATTTTACAAGAAGATAAGGGCATTCTGGAAAAAGCCATGGACATATAACAGGTTGATTTCGAGCGGGAAAAAGGCTCAGTGGGCACAAGAGAGGCGAGCACTCAAAGCTCAATTTAGACAGAAAAAAGTGATCACTACCGCTCAACAACATGAAGAAAAAGAAGCCCAGTTTAAGGTGGTCCGGGATCATGAGCGCAGAGGTTTTGCTCCATTAATCCAAGGTCTGAGGGATCAGATAAGGGGAATTGAGTCAAGCAAGGAGCGCCAGATCGCAGAGTTTGAAATAGAAAGACATCACTACCAAAGTATGATCAATCGGTTGGAGGGAGAGTCACTAGAAATTCGGCGCCAGAGAGATACAACCTTAGAGCGCGAGCATGATGCACATGATCTAGCTGAGACCCGTGGTCAGCGAAATCAAGAGTTGTATTTGGCTCAGGAACATATTAAGGGAAAGATCCTCGAGGTAGCCACATATACCTCCCGAGCATGCAGGAGTTGCCAGGGAATTATGCCTGAGCGGTTTGCAAAAGTATCAATGAACGTCGCTCGTCACATATCTGCACACTTAGAGAGGATATATCGTGATGTTGGGGGTCAGCCGCAGGAATAAGTGCCTTGACTACAGTGATACCGTTGGATTCTCCTGCAAAGATCAGAGTCTCTTTTACTTGGCAGTCCATTTTGACTGTTCATTTGTTGTCATTGAGTCTGTAAGAGTCTTTTGGTGTGTTGAGTCTTGTTATTTTGCTTTTCATCTTAAAAAACTCTATTTTTGAGTCGAATCTGGTCTTGTTTAGAGGTTCGTCTTTATGTAATTTTTGTTTTTAGGTCTTGTATTAAAAAGAATTGCCATGTCCCTGAACTACGTAATGATCTGATTCATGCGGCGATATGATACGTAGGCAACCCACAAAAGGTTCGATCAAAATATTTTTTAACAATCTAAGAGGAGGGATCGAATGAGGCATGTGTGAAATGAAAAAAGGGAGAGAAGAAACTAAAAGCGTCAATAAGAAGCAACCTGATAAGCCGAAATAAAACATGAAGCCTTCCAAAAGCATGTTAGAAATGGTGATAATGTTAGGAGCATGTCATATTACGTGTGATTTATATCTATAAAATGCTTAACCCTAACACGTTTGTTGTCTATTATTAAAGTAAGCTTAAGGTGGTTGGTTTGTGGAGAAATTGGAAACACATCATTACTTCACCAGATCTAAAGGAAAGGTACCGATGGCTGACAATGATGAGATCGAGTTGGTCAGTGATGGCCCCCAAGTTCAGTCAGTTGTGCAAGAGTCGTAGGAAATAAGAAACTTAAAACAACAATTGTCTGATGTATATCAAGCTTGGGTTTCCGGTCAGCCTCCACCCCGGGGTATCTTAGAAGGAACTTCCACCGTACTCTTGGCTACTCAACCACCGCTCCATGCAACGAGCAATCACATTCTACCACCAGGGTATGTGCCAAACTACAACCTCCATTCTCTCCCTGGTACCTCTAATGTGCGACTTCCAGTCGCACCGGTCAGGAATACTCCTCTCGTCGTGTCTGTCGCACCAGTATATATAATCTCACCACCACCTCTTGTGACGAGGCCGTATAACGAGCCACCGTTTCATGCTTATGACTGCCAATACTACTCTCCAAATGTGGCTTTCAAGGTCTCAGCTCCATACAATCAGACTCCTCAGTACGAGTCACCAGTGGAAAATGAAAAGGCTGCCAAGACATTTGATCAGGATGAGATGGCCAGGAAAATGAAAAGTCTTGAACAGAATATAAAGAACATACAGGGACTAGATGGTCACAAAAGCGTTTCATTCAGTGATCTATGCATATTCCCTCATATCCATTTGCCACCAGGGTTCAAGTCCCCAAAATTTGAGAAATATGATGGACACGGTGATCCTATCGCCCACTTGAAAAGGTACTGCAACCAGCTGAGGGGTGCGGGTGGAAAAAAAGAATTACTGATGGCTTATTTTGGGGAAAGTCTTATGGGGGTAGCCTCCGAATGGTTCATTGACCAAGATATCTCTCACTAGCATGTCTGGGAAGATATGGCCCAGGCCTTCGTCAAACAATTTCAATACAATATTGATATTGCGCCGGATCGCAATTCCCTGTCCAATATGAAGAAAAAGCTGACTGAAAGCTTTAGGGAGGATGCAATCAAGTGGAGGGAGCAAGCGGCTAGAGTTAAACTACCCATGGATAACCACGAGTTAATCACTGTTTTTCTGGAGGCTCAAGAGCCTGATTACTTTCAAAACATGATGTCTGCGATGGGTAAACCTTTTGCGAAAGCGATCAAAATAGGAGAGATGGTCGAAAATGGCCTCAAGACTAGTAGAATTGTAAGTCAAGTTGCTCTCAAAGCCACCACCCAAGCTATCCAAAATTGGTCGGGAAGTTTGGCAAATAGAAAGAAGAGAGATGAAGGGTCCATGATGACTTCGGGATCCAGGGAAGTTCAAAGAAGGGCATCGTACCCTTATGCGCAAGTTCAGCAGGGCCAATCCAGCTACCCTCAACATTATTATCCCCCACCAATTACTCAGTACTCTGTGGGCCCACCACAATATACAGTGTTTAATGCTCAATCATATGCTCGGCCTCCCAATCAATAGGTACGGGCATGAGCTCTAAGGATCCACTGACCTCAGAAGAAAAATTTTCGGGCACCCTACAATGCTCGTCCCAGGAAGGATTATGGTCGAGAGCAGAGGCCGGTGGAAATATTCACTCTATTGGCTGAATCATACTCTAGTCTATTCTAGAAGCTAAAGTAGATGGGCATGATTGGACCCATTGCTCCCCACCATATGCATCCCGATTCACATGGATTTCAAGCAAATGCTAGATGTGAATATCATTCAGGTGCCCCAGGGCATAGCACTGGTGACTGTTGGACTCTGAAAAGAGCCATAGAAAGACTCATCACAGAAAAGTTGATTATGGTAACAAATGGCGAAGACCCTCCTAATGTTACAAACAACCCGCTGCCAACACACAACGGCATTCATTTTGTGGGATGATCGACCGAGATCAAGAATACAAGCTGGTTGGCCGAGCAGAAATTACAATGGGAACGATTCAAGAAAGAATATGACTGGAAGTAAGTCCAAGCCGAGATGTTCCATTGATTGTTAAAGGTGCCCAGAGCTCAGGGAAAGCAACTTTATTTGTTCAAAATATCTCGATGTTTGAAGTTCGCTCCAATGTTCCAAGCCCAAAGTTGTATGTCCTTGGAGGTCACCCTATCACAAAGCAGAATCAGGGCGGTACGAAGGGTATAACAAAGCCGATCATAATCAAGCCTGCCATACAACCCCGTGTGACAAACACGAAAACCATTCCTTGGAACTACAACAAAACTGTAGTAACCTACAAAGGCAAGGAAATCATAGAAGAAGTGGGGGAAACTGGAGGTTTGACTCGATCATGGAGGTTTTACTCTCCAGAAGAGTTGAGGAAAGCCAAGCAAATCAGAGAAGGCCAAATGCCAATAAAGAAACCGGTTACGGAAGAAGAGGCGGAGGAGTTTTTGAAAAAGATGAAAGTTCAGGATTACTCAATCATTGACCAGTTGAGAAAGACTCCTGCCCAAATCTCTCTGTTATCTTTGCTCATACACTCAGAAGAACATGCCCGCGTACTAATGAAAATCCTGAACGAGGCACATCTCCCAGAGAATACCACCGTGAATCAGCTAGAGAAGATGACCAACATATTTTTTGAGGTGAACATAATCTCCTTTACTGATGATGAACTTCCCGATGAGGGAGCCGGGCACAATATGGCTTTGCACCTGATTGTCAAATGTGAGGGGCATTATGTAAAGCTCGTCATGGTTGATGGAGGCTCGAGTGTAGATGTATGCCCTCTCTCTACCTTGCAAAGTATGAAGATCAACATAGACAGAATCCGACCTAGCAATGTCCGCATCCGGGCTTTTGATGGCTCAACGAGAGATACCATTGGGGAGATCACCTCACCATGATGATTGACCGGTTGATTTTGAAATTGTCTTCTAAGTAGTAGACATAGAAACTTCTTATAACTTTCTTCTCGGAAGTCCATGGGTCCATACGGCCCGAGCTGTGCCATCCACCTTACATCAGATGCTCAAATTCGAACACGACAGGCAAGAAGTTATTGTTCACTGAGAAGACGAGTCATCCATTTATAAAGACCCGTTAATTCCATGTATTGAGGCTGATAGTAGGCCATATTCATGCAATTTAGACACTACTTACACTCTAATTTAGTCGCACTTTATTGATATTTGAATGCTAAAAGATAACAAAATACTCTAATTATGCATTTGATGCTTTGCAGGAGCTACTCCGAGCTAGGAGGGAGCTAACGAGTGTTTTGGAGTCAACATGGAATTTGAAAGGGCAATCGAAGGTTAGTCAGGTTGAAAAGGAGCGAGAAAAGCAAGCGAAACGACCCCTCCAGGTGCGCGATCGCAGAGTGGGCCGCGAACTCAAGGCAGTGAGGCAGTCCAAATCCGCGGCCGTGGACGGGCGGACGAAAGCCAAACACGCAGGGTTAATTATGTAATTTCCTAGGCGACTAACCTAAACCTATATGAAACCTAAACTCGCCCAGAAGTGAGATATAGCTGCTTTTAGAAGATTTTAGAGGCAAGAACGAGGGAGAGAAGACAGATAAATTCCTAAGAGTTTTCATCTTCTTCTTCATACTTCTATTTGTTGATTATGAATTATTTTAGTGATTTGTTTTCCATTAGTATAAGTAGCTAAATATTTTACCTAGGGTTGATGGAACCAATTGTTGGATGAAGTCTTGACTCTATTTTGTTATAATTGAGTTGTGTTTGTTCTATGATTGTTCAATTACATATTGTATTGTGTTTAATCGAAAGGGCCCTCGATTAATAGTGTCTATTCACCTTGTGTTGCTTGAGAAAGAATACTTGGTTAGATTGTTGTTGAACAACACCACTTTTGAGAAAGTTAAGAGATTAATTACTTGAATTAAAAAGTGGGGTTAGAAATAACGAAGCTTTGGTGGGATAATTCTGAGTTTCATAAATTGTTAACTAGAGTAGTTCGAGAGAATGCTTCTAGTAAATTATTGTAATTGATCGAAAGGTAATTACGGTAGCCCGGAACTCATAATACTCATAGAGTATTACAGAGAGATTATAGCTAAAGAGTTGAGAATTAATCCGGCAATTGGGGAAATCAATAGCCCTAGATCCTTTTACCCTTGAATTTAATTTTAGTTTTGATTATTGCTAATTTTATTGTCATTTTTCCTTGGCTAAATAAATTTCATTGATTATTCATAAAACTCTTGAATCCGGAAGTTGCCTGAGCTTATCATTAGCATTATTTAAGGTTGTAGTAAATAGGTTAGTTTCCTGTGGGATTCGACTCCGGACTTGAACCGGGTTATATTTGCAGCGACCGCGTAGTCCTTTTTACAAGCATAGTTGGGCGTGATCAAATTTTGGCGCCGTTACCAGGGAACTAACAGTGTTATTTATTACAACTTAGAAGAATTGCTAGGATTCTTGGTTTAGATCAATTTCTTACGGTGTTTAAATTTTTCCATTGAAATTCTCACATTTGAATTCTCCTGTGACTCAGGTGTATGCCTAGAAGCTCTTCGAGGATTGGTGAACTTTTTGAAGGAGTCTCAGACCCCGAGAAAGCATTCAGGGCATTAAATTGAGCCAACAAGAAGAACAAACAGTTACAACAAAAACACACACTCGAGATTGAAATGGACAACGTGGATGATGTCAACGAAAACAATCGGAATAATCGGGTTGACCCAAACAATAGAGTGGTGGAACCTCTTGTGCCGGAAGCTTCTCTATATGATTGGGCACAACCAACTGTTGATAACTTATCCACCGCCATTGTTGTACCTCAGATACAAGCGGAGACATTCCAGATCACCAACAACATGCTGCATCTGTTGCAAAATAAGGGACTGTTCTCCGGGTCATACATTGAAGACACACAACAACATCTGAAGAATTTCATATCAATATGTGTGACCCAAAGATAGCCGAATGTGACTCCTGAATCCATCAAGCTATTACTGTTTCCATTCTCTGTGACTGGAGAGGCTCAAACTTGGCTGAATTCACTCCCAATAAACTCCATTGCCACTTGGGAAGCATTAGTCAAACAGTTCTTAAACAAGTATTTTCCTCCCAACAAGACTGCAAGGCAAATTGATGAGATATTGCAGTTTAGGCAGAAACCAACCGAGTCCTTGCAAGAAACCTGGGAAAGGTTCAAGGGTATTCTAGTGAAGTATCCACACCATGGCATTCCAGATCAAATGCTGGGACAGAGATTCTACATGGGTTTAGCAGATAGTTTGAAGGCCAATGTAGATGCTTCAGCTGGGGGTGCATGTTTGAGCAAGACATTCACAGAGTGCAAGATTCTTCTTAACAAGATGGCTCAAAATTGAGGCTGGATGGCTAGAGGTACGACACTTACACCAATAGTGCATTCTGTTGCTCTTGACCCAAACAATTTTCATGCAGAGAACATAGCCACTGTCATGACTCAGATGAGCATACTGACAAAGAAAATTGATGAGATGGGTACAAAGTAAGTGCATAATTTTGATACAACGAATGGAGGATTGTGCACTCCTTGCATAAACCAGTCATATGTGTGCTCGTGGAGTGTAGAGAATGACAATTTAGGCTTCAGAGAAGACATGAATTATGTCAATAATTTTGGAGGTCAGAGGCAAGGTGGGTAACAATGGGGACCAGCACCAAACCAGCAGTACAGACCCAACCTGCCACAACACAACCCCAATTTTGGAGGCGCACGACCACAAGGTCAAGTTGTGCCTTATCAAAGGCAACAAGGCTATAATCAGCAGCACCAGCAACAGTTGGCCTACCAACCACCTCATCAACAACAGGACAACAATATGGTAGAAATCAGGGGTATGCTGCAACAACTCATTGGAACAAATGGTAAGATGCAAGAAATGTTAGCAGCACATGATTCAGAAATCAAAGGCATTAAAACTCAACTGGGACAACTATCTATGGCCTTGAACAATCGCCCCCAAGGAACATTGCATGCAGATACAAATATTAACCTAAAGGAACAGAACCCAAATCAGCTAATGGCGGCGAGTCTCAGGAATGGAAGAGATTTATACAGAGAGCAAGAAGTTGCTCAATTTAGGAGAGAGACTATGCCAACTAGTCCAGTTACATTAGAGGCAGAGGAGTCAGCAGAGGTCACCGAGGTTGTAATTGAACAAGTACAAGTTGACAAGGGTAAGAAGAAAGACGGTGAACAAGTCTCAGAATAGGTGGCACCTCCTGTGCCAGAAGCTTCCAACAAAGAAAAGACATCAAGTAATGGAAAGAGATTTACTCCTACACCATTCCCTCAGAGATTGGCAAAACAAAAGAAAGATGATCAATAAAGGAAATTCATGGAAATGCTTCGACAGATTCAATTGAATATTCCACTGATGGATGCTTTGAGGGAAATGCCAGGGTATGCAAAAATGATGAAGGACCTGATGTCGCGGAAATTTGACTTCCAGGACCTGTCCACTATAACTCTGACACAGACCTGCAATGCGATAGTGACAAGACCTATGGCCCAAAAGGTGTCTGATCCAGGTAACTTCACTATCCCATGTACTATTGGGAGTTATGCTTTTGCTAAAGCATTGTGTGACTTGGGAGCCAGCATAAACTTGATGCCCTTGGCAATCTATACGAAATTGGGCATTGGCAGAGCTAGGCCGACCTCAATGTTGCTGCAACTGGCTGATCGCATAGTCACAAGGCCGACATGAATTCTTGGTGATGTGCTTGTGCAAGTGGGGAAAGTTGTATTTCCTGCAGACTTTGTTATTCTTGATTGTCAGGTGGATGAAGAGATACCCATCATTTTGGGAAGGCTATTCTTAGCCACTGGGAGAGCACTAATTGACTGTGAGACTGGAGAGTTGAAAATGAGGTTGAACAATAAAGAAATAATATTCAACGTTCAACAATACATGAGGAGACCCAGTGAATTTGCAAACTGCTCACTAGTGGAGGCCGTAGATGTTATACTGCAAGAAGAGGATGAGACCCTTAATGTCAAGGATCCACTAGAAGCCTGCTTGATCAATTTGGAAGAGATGGACGGTGAAGGGTTGGCAGAGTGGGTCATGGCTCTCGAAGGTCAAGGATTCTGGAAAAGGGAACCTCAGTTCGAGACCCTATGCTTAGAAGAGAGAGCAACACCACTTGCAAAACCATCAATAGAGGAGCCACCACAGCTGGACTTGAAACCGCTTCCAGCCCACCTCAGGTACGCTTTCTTGGGCCTAATTCTACTTTGCATGTTATTATATCATCTGGTTTGCTAGCTGTGTAGGTAGAGCAACTATTGAAGGTATTGCAAGAATGTAAGACTACCATTGGTTGGACCATGGCAAACATAAAGGGTATCTGGAAGAGGGGCACAAACCTTCCAGGGAACATCAACGACGTCTGAACCCAAATATGAAAGAAGTAGTAAAGAAGGAAATGACTAAGTGGTTGGATGCGAGTATCATCATCCCCATCTCTGACAGCAACTGGGTCAATCCTGTCCAATGTGTGCCAAAAAAGGGAGGAATGACGGTCGTACAAAATGAGAATAATGAGTTGATCTCGACTCGTACAGTCATGGGGTGGCGGATTTGCACGGATTATCGGAAACTGAACATAGCCACTCGAAAGGACCATTTCCCATTGCCTTTCATTGACCAAATGTTAGATAGGTTAGCTGGGCAGTCCCACTTCTGTTTCTTGGATGGATACTCGGGGTATAACCAGATCTCAATAGCCCCGGAAGACAGAGAGAAAACATCCTTCACTTGTCCATATGGCATCTTTGCCTTTCGGAGAATGCCTCTTGGACTTTGCAATACACCGGCTACATTCCAGCGGTGCATGTTAGCCATTTTCACTGACATGGTGGATGATATTATGGAGGCGTTTATGGATGATTTCTCCGTGGTGGGGGATTCATTCGAATATTTTCTTCACAATTTAAGAAGAGTGCTCAAAAGATGTGTGGAGACAAATTTGGTGCTGAATTGGGAAAAGTGCCATTTTATGGTACACGAAGGAATAGTTTTGGGGCATCGAGTGTCCAGTAAGGGAATTGAGGTTGACCATGCTAAAGTTGATGTGATTGAGAAATTGACACCGCCCACTTCGGTCAAGGCAGTGAGAAGTTTCCTTGGGCACGCGGGGTTCTACAGGTGATTCATAAAGGATTTTTCCAAGATTGCTAACCCTTTATGTAAACTTCTTGAAAAGGATCAACCCTTTGTGCTTTCTAATGATTGCAGGTTGGCATTTGAGGAGGTGAAGGAGAGACTGATAACTGCACCCAGCATTGTTGCACCCAATTGGGAGCAACCATTCGACCTCATATGCGACGCCAGTGATTATGCTATAGGAGCAGTCTTGGGACAGCGAAAAGACAAGATGATGCACCCGATTTACTATGCAAGCAGGACGCTCAGCGGTGCACAATTCAATTACACTGTAACGGAAAAGGAAATGCCGGTTGTAGTGTTTGCCTTCGACAAATTCAGGTCATACTTAATTGGTTCAAAATTATTGTTTATACCGGCCATGCAACAATTAGGTACTTGATAGCAAAGAAGGAGTCAAAGCCATGCTTGATTCACTGGGTTCTTTTGCTACAAGAATTCGATCTAGAAATTCGTGACAGAAATGGGGCGGACAATCAAGTGGCAGACCACCTCTCAAGATTGGAAGGACTGAAAAGAGAATGGAGGTTGAAGACATAACAGAGACATTCCTGGATGAACAGTTACTTGCCGTGACAATGGAGGAGACGCCATGGTATGCTGATATTGCTAACTATTTAGCAAGCGGTATTGTACCTTATGAACTCTCCTCAATTCAAAAGAAAAAGTTCTTCTGCGACTGTCGAGCCTTTTATTGGGACGAACCTCTATTGTTTAAAATATGTGTAGATAACATGATCCGGAGGTGTATCCCTGAGAAAGATCAACCTTCTATTTTGTAAGCTTGCCATGCTTCACCATATGGTGGACACTTTGGAGGAATCCGGGCAGCAACAAAAGTGTTAGAATCGGGATTGTATTGGCCTACTCTATTTAAGGATGTCCATGTTTGGTTCAAAAGTTGCGATGAATACCAAAGGACAGGAAACATATCTCACCGTAACGAGATGTCGATGACCACAATTCAAGAGGTGGAGGTTTGGGACATGTGGGGGATCGACTTTCTGGGGCTGTTCGTCAGCTCGTATGGTAACAAACATATATTGGTAGCGGTTGACTATGTCTCCAAGTGGGTCGAAGCGGTGGCTCTCCTAACCAATGATGCAAAAGGGGTAACAAGTTTCCTAAAGAAAAACATCTTCACACATTTTGGCACCTCGAGAGCTATAATCAGTGATGGTGGAACCCATTTTTGCAATAGTGCGTTCGCACGTCTGTTGGAAAAGTATGGAGTTCGCCACAAAGTAGCCACACCGTACCACCCACAAACAAGCGGGCAAGTTGAAGTGTCCAATAGAGAAATTAAAAGTGTCCTAACAAAGACGGTGAATGCAACAAGGACCGATTGGGTGAAGAAGCTAGATGATGCATTATGGGTATACCGCACAACATTCAAAACTCCAATTGGTATGTCACCATACAAGTCGGTGTTTGGAAAGGCATGCCACCTTCCGATAGAGCTCGAACATAAAGCACTTTGGGCACTGCGACAGCTGAATCTGGATATAGAGACCGCATGCACTAACAGAGTCATTGAGTTACATGAGCTCGAGGAATTAAGGTTCCATGCATTTGATAATGCTAGATTATACAAAGAAAAGATGAAAATGATCCATGATAAGCACATCTTAGATCGAAACTTCAAGCCCGGAGATCTAGTGTTGTTATACAACTCGAGATTGAGGTTGTTTCCGAGTAAGTTGAAGTCCCGATGGTCAGGACCATTTAGAGTGGTGCAAGTGTTCTCAAGTGGAGCTGTGGAGATTGAATCCGAAGATGGGATAAACAAGTTCACGGTAAATGGGCAAAGGTTGAAACATTACCTTGGAATGGTCGAAGAGAAAGGGGATAGAGTGGTGATAACTTTGGAAGAGCCCCAGTAAGCAAACGAGGAGTGATAATAAAAGCATGCATCATGCCGTGACGTTAAATCGGGCGCTTCCTGGGAGGCAACCCATGATTTGGTGTAAATCATCGTGCCGCGACGTTAACTTAGGCGCTTTTTGGGAGAAAACCCATTATTTTTCTTACTTTGGTTGTTGTAATTGATTTTGAACGACTTTGGCCGACCTATTAGTGTGCAGGTCAAAGATCATATGCATCGGAAGGATTCAAGGGTCGAAATTAACCCAAGAATAGGTAAAACATGCGGCAAACACAAAAATTGGTTGGAGACGGAGATCTGCGGCCGCGGATTTTGGCCTGTGTTCTGCCCCCCGTTCGCGGCCCCGGATCGGACCGCAGATTGGGGCACGGATTTTGGGACCCCCTCTGCCCAGAATCCGCGGCCGCGGATTGGGGCGCGGATGCACGGGCATGTCCAGGTAGGTTTTTTATTTTTAATCTCCAACCCCCTTCTTTTTCGTAACCCAAACCCTCACTTCCCCCACTTCTCTTCTTCCCTTCCTAACTTCAAGAACCCAAACCCCTCACTTCCCCCCACTTCTGTTCTTCCCTTTCTAACTTTAAGAACCAAAACCCCTCACTTCCCCCCACTTCTCTTCTTCCCTCCCTAACTTCAAGAACCCAAACCCCTCCCTTCCCCCATATTTTCCTTTTAACACAAGACTCTTCTCCTTCCTTCTCTTCTCCACTCAACCGATCTCCAACATCCCTTCTTCTTAAGATCTCCAAGTAAGTACATGATTTTATTCCTCTTTCTTACTATTTTCCTTTTTTTTCCTTTTTTGTATAGGGTAGTAAAATCATAGGTACTTTTGTCTGGGATTTGGATTGTAGTTTATATGTGGTATATGGAGTCTATTTGAATTGATTGATTTGGAGGAAGCCATTGTTGGGTTTGTGAGGAATGGTAGTCTGATTGGGTCTTTGGTGACTTGGGGGTACATATGCACACTACCTATTTGTTGATTTTCCTTAATGAGTGTTGAAGATAAATTGTGACCAATTGTGCGAGTGAAGTCTGAGTAACTGCCATTGGGACACATATTCCTCTCTCCACTGATAGTAGTATTTATTGTGTAGGTAGCATGCAACCTTCAAGGAAGGGACACGCTACCGGGGCCTTATCAAGTGGTCATGGAGGCTCATCTTGGGGATAGGCACCGACCAGTGCAACTCAGTTTGATCGTACCAGGTTTGTCTCCAGAGCTGCCCAAGACCATTTCAGTTTGAAGGCCACTAAAAAACCTGTATCGGAAAAGGGTATTGACAGGGCGTCCCTCCAGGATGAATGCCCTAATATGTATCGGGAGTTGATCAGGCGCAGATTGGACAGCTTTTTCGAAGAGCCGTAGGAGGGTAACTTGATGCTTGTTCGGGAGTTCTATGCCAACTGTCCCGAACATGAGGATAGAATATACACTGTGTGACACACGAGGGTGGATGCCTCGTTAGAAGCCATCGGGGGAGTGTATCGATTGCCTGAATTCAATGGGGAAGAGGATTACTATGATACTAATAGGAGAGAACCCGTCACATGGAACAGGTTTTTCAGAACTATCTGTGCACCAGACAAAGAGGTAGTGTGGCTTGTGCCAGGATCGAAGCTACACTCTTCCTCACTCATTTTGAAGGAAAATGCTGGTTGTACATCATCAACAGTCGCTTACTGCCATCCCACAACACCACAGAGGTAAATGGTCCGAGAGATACCTTGATATGGTGCTTCGTGAATGGCCACGACTTCGATGTGGCCAAGGTTCTTCAGTCTGAGATGTTCGTCCGTTCAACACAAAAGAGGTATGGGTTCTTTTTCCCCTCTCTGATAACTAGATTGTGCCGGGCAGCAAGGGTGCCTGAGAACCCAAATGCGGATGGCATGGTAAAGAAAGAAGTAAAGTTCCGGGCAGACAAAGTGACCATCGGGAAAGACCCGGTGTCACCAGGGGCAACTCATAGTGACGATTCTAATGCGTCGGAAGAGGGTGACGAAGGGAAGGAAGAGGTTGAACCTGCCTCACCCCTACAAGAACAAGCTGCAGTGGCTGAAGGACCATCCCATGGCAGACAGAGCACGCGAATGATAGCCTTAGAATAAGATATGGCAGGACTGCACACTTCCGTCATGGAATTGGGGACCAGAGTTGATGCTTTGGCAACCCAAAATGCGAAGTCAGAAAAGAAAATCATGGGCTGGCTGTGTGTGCTAGGGAGAGCATGTCATCTCGACCCTGGCACTGTCTCCGATCAAGACTGATCCACCCGGGAAGTTCCTTTACCTCACATTACTTTACTTTGTATGATATGGGGACATGCCATATTTTTAAGTGTGATGTGGGGGATACTTTGTTGTATGTAGATAGTTTCGTAGTTTATTTGTATAAATCAATTTCCACTTGGCCCAACGATGGATATCATTCGACGGGTTTCTTGAGGGACTAATGTGGAAAGAAAAAAAACCAAAAAAAAAAATGATTTTCTTTTGTAGTAGTGTATCAATTCCCCCTTGGTTTTTCTTCAAACCACGGTTCTTTTCCAAGGGTTTTGTTTGAACCAGGTATAGTTAGCTTTTTATTTTTTAGTTAGGAACTTATGGGCTATGGGCAGAATTAAAATAGGAAGCCTTGTTTGATTTCGTAATGCCTTGAATATAGCGGTTACTTTAGTGTGATGTTTAGGCTCATTTGTTGACTCTTGTAAGAAGGCCTTAAAATGTATGTTCTTAATTTGGATGAAGTACCCTGATCTGCGTGTTTGATGATCTAATCTGGAATGAGTCATGTGCCATGTGTGTGGGAGGCTTGTTATATTCTGTGCACGACATTTAACGCCTAGAACTTGCCCTGTCTGTCTACAAAGCGAAATGGTAGTCTTGTTTAGTCTGGGAAGTGATATAGGCATTTTTTTATTGAACCATATATATACATACTCCAACCACCTATTTTCTATGTACCATAGTTAACCCCGTTGAGCCTGTAATCTTGTTTCCTTGGCAACCACATTACAAGCCATATCCCTTGTTTGAATTGACCATCTGTTTTAATCCTTTACCTCTCGCAAGCACTGGAAATGCTATGAATTTACAAAGGATAAAGTGTGGGGTAGTTGATGGAGCTTTTGAGTGAAACTAGGAAATAAGGAGAAAGGTATATCTTGTTGGAAAAGGCCACTTGTGAAAAAAAAGAAGAAAAGAGAAGAACATTGTTAATAGTGTATCATGTTGATTGGTAATAAATATTTGGTGGCTTTTAAGGTGATTGTGCTCAAAGAAGAAGTGTGGGGTGGTATATGTGGTGTTAAAAATGAAAATATTGGTTTAACTTAGGTGTGGACTTGATTGTAAAATAAATGTATTAAAGTGCTTAGGGAGGTGTAGTCATTATTATATATCCAAATATATCCTATCCAACCTACAGACTACATTACATCCAAATAAAGTCCTACTTGATCCTAGACTGAGTAAGCTCAATTAGTAGAGTCGTACACTACGGGCAAGCCTATAGTGCGTTTTCTGTGGCACAAGAATGTCATTTATGAGGGTGAGTGAATTCTGTTCCTTTTAAAGTTCCTCAGTGTGTGTGAATTTTACTGATTGTGAAATGAGTCTCTTTTGTTGTGAGCAAGCACTTGATTCATGAGGGAGAGGTAAGTCTGGACCTTTGATATAGAGTAAGTAAGCCGGTTAAGAATATTGCGTGGCTAGAGGGAGTCAACTCTTGAGGTGTAGATGTTGCACTAATGTACTCAATTTATGTGAAGTATTCTTGGAGTGACGAGTAGGGAAGTCGCTTAGTGAAGTTAGGCCTCTTAGAGTGTGGTTTGATTGCTCGGGGATGAGCAATGGTTTAAGTGCGGGGTGTTGATAGTAGACTATATACATGCAATTTAGACACTACTTACACTCTAATTTAGCCGCACTTTATTGATATTTGAATGCTAAAAGATAACAAAATGCTCTAATTAAAAATTTGATGCTTTGCAGGAGCTACTCCGAGCTAGGAGGGAGCTAACGAGTGTTTTGGAGTCAACATGGAATGTGAAAAGGCAATCGAAGGTTAGCCCTATCGAAAAGGAGCAAGAAAAGCAAGTGAAACGACCCCTCCAGGTGCGCGGCCGTGGAGTGGGCCGCGAATTGGTCCGCGAACTCAAGGCAGTGAGGCAGTCCAAATCCGCGGTCGAATCTGCAGCCGCGGATGGGCAGACGAAAGCCAAATACGCAGGGTTAATTATGTAATTTTTTAGCGACTAACCTATATCTATTTGAAACCTAAACTAGCCCAGAAGTGAGATATAACTATTTTTAGAAGATTTTAGAGGCAAGAACGAGGGAGAGAAGACGGATAAATTCCTAAGAGTTTTTATCTTCTTCTTTATACTTCTATTTGTTGATTATGAATTATTTTAGCGATTTGTTTTCCATTAGTATGAGTAGCTAAATCTATTACCTAGGGTTGTTGGAACCAATTGTTTGATGAAGTCTTGACTCTATTATGTTATAATTGAGCTGTATTTATTCTATAATTGTTCAATTACGTATTGTATTGTGGTTAATTGAAAGGGCCCTCGGTTAATCGTGTCTATTCACCTTATGTTGCTTGATAAAGAACACTTGGTTAGATTGTTATTGAACAACATCACTTTTGGGGAAGTTAAGAGATTAATTACTTGAATTTAAAAGTGGGGTTAGAAATAACGAAGCTTTGGTGGG